>PVKN010035181.1:0-11684 GCA_004027915.1 Capromys pilorides | reverse complement strand
GACATATACCAATACATAGGTTACATATATTCAAAGCCAGAATAGCTAATATTAATTAACATTAATATTAATTAATAGTGTATTAATTAATATTAATTAACATTAATATTAATTAATAGTGGTTGTTATATTATCTATTTTTATTGTCAAATCTGTTGCTCAGATTAATAGATACAGTCATACAAGACTGGACAAACAATTGAATATTAATGCTTGTTTTCAAGAAATTTTATTTTTGGTCTTTTAAAAAATATTTTAAAGAGAGTATAATAATTAATAAGACATTAGAAACTGTATACATTTAGAAGATCAAGATGAGAGGTATTCAACCTTTTTTTTTTTTTTTTTGATGTGCTGCTACAGGGTATCACTACACAGTTCAGGCTTGCAATGAGCCTCCTATTTTCAGCCTCCCCAGTGCTGGGATCACAGATGTGCACCACCATGCCAGTCTCAGAAGGCCAGGCCTCACTCAGTGGTATCTTGACCTTCTAAAAGATCATCTTAACTAGTGGGGGTAAACGAAGGTCACTTGTTGAAAATGGGCAAAATAATCAACAAATGAGACAAAGGTTTAAAGCAAGGTGCCTTGTGTTCAAGCCAAGTTGAACAATTACAGTCCTACAAGGTAAATGAAGATTTAGCTATGAAGGAATTGGCTACACATAATGCTATCGTCGGTTACCTTTATTCACTAAGTTTGAACTTTAGAACCCAGTTTTTTTTCAGAAATACTTCTTATTTGGTTCCTCCAAAATGCATTTATTGATCAGACATTGACAATCTCTCTTCCATTATTATGTGTTCACCGGTAACTTGTATTGATTTCGTCCCTGATCTTGATTCTTATGTCAAATATTTACTAGTTTTAGCACATGTACAACACAACACTAGGTGGTAATACAGTCGGCATTAAGGAAAGTAAATATTTGAAGAGTAACCCTTAGAATGCGTTATTGGTCTGAAGTATGAGAGCACTGTTTTGTAAGAGTTCAGCAGAGGTCTATGATCTAATTAATCTCTGAGGAATGGTGACAGCATGTGTCATGGGTGACACATTATGAACTGCAACACAGGAGCAGGGTCTGAAGGGGCTTTCAGCTCAGATGAATGGAGTGTTCCCAGTGATCATCTTAGCTCTACTTAATGGTATATGACTGGTACTCAGTACAAGGTCATGAATGCACATAATAAATCTATAGAGCCAACAATGTTCTAGATAAACCAAAATCTTATTTGCCACACAACAGCATTTTGATTTAAAACTAAATACAATGACATCAATTGAATGGGTATAATCCAAAAGTATAAACCATTAGGGCTCTGCTCTCCTTTCAGAAGACAGGCCTGCAGAGTAAGGGCCGCTGACCCACAATGGATATCTGGATTGGAGGAAGCAAACACTTCTGGTAGGTTATTAGAATCCCGAGGAAGTCTAATAGCACTTAGACAAAGAGTGATAGATGAGAAAAGGCCATGAAGCCATCAGGCAGATTGGCTTGCTTCCTGTTTATTCTTGCTGGGATGAAAGAGTAGGCAAACTTCATTGCTAGGTAGAAAGCAACCAGCAAGGAAAAACTAGAAGACCATATCTTTGCAGAAATATTCATTTAACAAATATTGTTGTGTTTTATTCAATTCTCTTTCTTGAAGTACATAAGCCATAAGTGCTTCTTAAGACGTTTCTTATTCATAAAGAAGTATTTATTTTCCTACGAATCTGGAGTAGATGCTAGCTTTGTAAACCTTGGAAGCACTGAGCTAGAAATTAAATCATTTTATGTAATTTTTATCTCAGAGAGTAAGGTTGATGTGCTCTATGCCAGACACTATTCCACCTAAGACTTAAATCAAATCAATGGAAAACATGTAAAAATTTGAAATGAAGACAATTCATTGTCACAGATTTACTATGGTAACATTTTATTTAGCAGTTATAAAATACTCAAAAAATTGTGTATTTTGTTATGTGTGTTAGGAAGTACATTTTAAAAGTTCATAAAATGTCCATTAAAATTATTTCATTATAGTAGGCATGTATCCTTAATGTACCATTTACAAACCACATTAGAAATGATCTGCTAAACACAAATACCACACATTTGGCATTATTTTTAGGGCATAATAATGTTTTAAAAAGTAAATTGAAGGGGCTAGGAGATAGCTCCATGGCACAAGTGCCTACCTGGCAAGTGCAAGGCTGTGAGTTTGAACCTCGGTCCTGCCAAAAAGAAAAAAAAAAAAAGTATATTTAAAAATTGTTCAGACAGTGCTGTGCACTGAAGTGAAATGAAATGTAGAAAATGATCCAAGCCGTTGTGAATTTTGATCACCTAAAGCAACAGTATAATTTGCCAGTTCATAATTTTATTTGAATATGTTCTTTTCAAAGGAATTAAAATTATCCTCTATTTTTGTTGCTTCTGATTATTATTTTTTCTTACCTTTTGTAGTTTTTCTCATATGTTAAGTAACATTATATTACTACTATTTTGAAGATATTGGAATTTATCTTCATTTTCTTATTTTAAAAAATGTTCTTTTCCAGTTGTAAATTGTGGAAAATTCATCTCTTCCCAAATGTTCACGCGTTTCCTTCAGAGGTGATATAGTGATAATTACATGTAAGAAATCCTGAAATCCTACCTTGCTGTACATTGCAATTGCAATAATAAGTTAAAATAGCAAAATTAAAATAAGTGGCAGTAAACTTTTGTATCCTCTTCAGTTCACCTGATTTATTTTACTACCTCATATTCCCAATAATTTAAACTTCTATTTTGCATTAACATTTCCTTTAAAACAACATCTTGTTCTGGATGGGCTGGAGAGCTGAGCAGAAGATGCAGAGAGAAGACACAGCTCCCCTGTAGGCAGCGGCCAGGCGTGAGCTACGAATACGCTTGACCCTAACTGTGCACCTCACAAGGGCTGAATTTCATGGTACTCAGCACAGTGATGAAGAAAGTCATAACGACAGCAGTGGATGCACAATATAGTTCTGGGGCAAAGCTCGTTGTCAGGTTTCTAATTCTGTAGCAATCCTTAACTATAGTCACATTTATTATCATATTATGAGAAAACTGGCATCAAGGGCTTAAAAACTTGGATCAACAAGAACACACTCCTGGGTAGTGAAGGAGGAAGATAAAGCAAAGCCCCTGTTCTATAGTGCTGACTCCTAACTCTTAGGCTGCACTGTCAACCTAAGGAGCATCATTTCCCCACTGCTGAGAGCTGCAGTAATCCAACCAGTTGTTTTTTAAGGATACAAAATGATTTAAAAAATACTTTAAATACTATACAAAATTGCATTAAGCAACATGGTAGGCAGTCAATAATGACTATTGTATTGCATAATGTTATCTTAAAATTAGTTGTTTAGCTTACCAGATTATTAAGACAAAAATAATGCACAGTTTAGATTTTTTTGAGCAGGTACTCACTTTAAAATAAAAAATCTTATGGGAATAATGAATATCTATAATGTGATTTTCCTTGACTGAGTTCATTAAACAATTTCATTCAGTATTATTTATCTTAATGATTACATGTTTAACTTATTTAAAAATTAAGAGTATATGTCTAAATCACACTTTGACAGCTTCACCTCCCTCCAGAGAAAGTTCTGGTAATGCTCTCTGGCATGACAGAAAGTTGCTTCCCCCATATTGGTCTCTGCATTTTTGTTTGTGCCCAAATTTGGAAGATGTCTTTATCAAAGAGATGTACGTGGGGAGCCTGGGAACTGCTTTGCTGGGATGCAACACTGCCGCTTCAGCAGAACAGCTGCAGGCCAGTCTTGTTTCCAGATCTCAGTGTTGCAGATGATAGCATTGGGCTTTGCAGTTCTTCATAGCAATAGGATGCTCCAGAAGCAGCACTGCCCTTGTTGTGCACCACTTACTGTGACAGACAGAGCACCTACAGCTGTGCCTGCAGGAGTCTGCAAGTCCAGGGAGGGGAGGTCGTGCTGCAGCAGTGGGCTGAGGCTGGGCTGGGAGGACCTTGAGACCTGGGTGTGAGTGTTAGGCCTTGCCCATCACAGCAAGGCGAGAATTCCTGAGATTTACCACCTACACATGGAGGCTCTTTGGGAACTTCTTGGACTAAAAAGTGCTATGAAGATAGAAAAGATTCATTTTTATTTTCTCTAAGCACAAGTTGTAATATTTGCAAATAATGGATTGCAATAATATTGGAGATTACTTGAGAAAAACGTTCATCTTGGATGCATAGTGGGGCTAGTAATTTATGTTCCCATTATTACTTATTTTGTGGACTAGTATTTATAGCTTAATAACAGATCTTTCATTTTGTTTAATCAGAGCCATCAATCATCAGGATACGAAGTTGTATTATTTTTGTCTCTCTTAAAAGTCCATGTCATTTAGATTCATCCAAAAATCACAATGGAGTCAGCCAAAACCACAGTCATTTGCACTGAACATGTGTGCTAATTGTAACCATGTATTCTGTAGAGACTGATTCTTCTCCATTCTGTGGAAACAATCTGGATTTCTCATCAGTTACTGTGTTTAGCCATTGACAGAATTCCTGCCAGTCTGATGCCTCCTGAGCTGCCCTTTTAACACCCAAGAATAAGACCGGTGCTGCTGATCCTCTTTGGGTATTGTGCTTGCCCACATTGTATAACTGTGAAAGACAACTCCTATAAGATCCGAGCAGCAGTGTTATCACACTGTAGGTATATTTTGTTCTGCAGTCTAGAGTGAAATAGTGTATTATTCCAGTTCTCCGAATTGCCCATTAAATCTTTGTAGTGTTGATATGTGTGTGCGTGTGTGTGTGTGCGTGTGTGTGTGTGTGTGTGTGTGTGTATGTGCATGTAGAATTTTAGACATACTTGAACCTAACTAATGTAATGTTTCTGAAAAGGTCAAGCAATTTTTTTTCACTTTGGCAGTATATGTATTTTACATATGTAATTTAGTTTTAACATTTTTATTTTAATCAGCAATCTTTTTGCTGCAAGCAGTAGGAACTCAGAAGATACCATCTTTTTTTCTTTTTTTTTTAGCAGAACATATTTATTGAGGGAAAGAAAGCTCCTGTCCCTGTCCGAGACAGAGACAGGAGGGGGGTTCCCAAGTGGGTGTCCCCTAGAAGATAACATCTTAATTGTGTTAATCTCTGCAGGTCTACTGAAGTAAGCAGTTAATATTTAAATTTTTTCTCCTTTTTAATTTCTTATATTTTAACCAACTTTTCATGCTTATATCTAGTAATGTAAACAACCAATTTGTTTTTTGTTTTGTTTTGTTTTTCATTTTTTGCAGAATCGGGGATTGAACTTTGGACCTTGCTCTTTCGAGGCTGGCACTTATGCCACTGAGCTATCTCCCTGGCCCCTGAACAACTAATTTGAAGACATTATGCAGTATAAGAACCAAATTCCTTTTATTTTGTTTAGTGAAATTCTGTATTGTTTCTAATAGTTTTTATTTGTTTGCTTTTTCACTATTTCGTATTCTCCTTTAAAAAAGAATATCTTAATTGAAAGAGAAAATTTTTTGATTAACACTGTCATCTGACTTCACATTGGTGTGGACGAGGAGGTGCAAAGGCACCAGGGACTCAGAATGTGATGCTTTGCTCCTTTCCTGCTTCCTCCTTGTTTTTCACTTTGAATTCTTTCCAACTATCCCATTTTTTCTACTGCATTTTCTTCAGTATTAGATATTTATCATGTCCCATTGTACCAATTGCAAAAATGTTTCATAGAAATAACTTTTCCACATTCTAAGAAAATAGCCACAGCTAGGCAAACAATTTGGGTTGGTTACTTTGTTCTCATCACTGAGACAAAATACCCAATGCACAAAATTAAGAAAGGAAAGGGAGTGTGCAGGTTTCAGTCCATGCGTGGCTGACTCCAAGGCTGAATGGCACATGCTAGGGGGCAAAAGCTTATGGTGATGGAAAACAGCAAAACAACGAAAACAGAAAGGCAGGAGCAGAGTGAGCAAGCCTCTTTCCCTCCCTTGTATTGTATTCAGGCTTCTGCCCCAGGTGGGTGTGACACACCTCTAGCCCCAGCATTGGACTTAAGCCCAGCCCGTGGCTACATGAGGCTTTGGGTACACAGCTAGACACAATCTACAACACAAATATCCAGGACAGAGCCTGTAAGTTGGATTATATGTTATGGTTACACAGCTATATGAATGTGTGCAAAATGCACATGGAGCTCCTCTTAGGGACAGTTCTTGAAGAGGAAATAGGTAGATGCTTGGAAGAAGTCCCTTTATATTATTTTATCTCTTTATGCTTATTATCTTTCTGATTGTCTCCATCTTATACATTGCTGTTGACAAAATTGTTATAAAATAACACTGCAAATGCTTAATAAAGGTTTGCAAATTAGGTGAACTACCTAAATGGAAAAGAATGTGTTTAAATGAAATCAGAACTCAAAAATGGAACACTTATTAGTTACTTAAGACAGCCTTAAAATTTCAAAAACAATTCTCCCAACTAGTTACATTCAAAAAATTCTTATTTATGTAGTTATGTAAAAAGCATGTCTTGGGCTTGATCCCTCTCATGCCATGCTGGCCCTACAGCCAGGGCACACTGAGAAGGAAGTTGAGACTGGGCATGGTGGCCCACACCTGCAATCCCCGTGCTTGGGAGGCTGAAAACAGGAGGATCACTATAGGTCTGATCTGTGTAGTGAGACCCTGTAGACCCTGTAGTAAATACAAAAGAAACAAAGAAAGAAAGAAGTCAGTAAAACGACAGTGAAGCAAAATACTCAGCCATCTTAAACCGCATTAAACTAACTTAAAGATAGCATTGCTGATAGGATAAAACAAATCTATTGATTTTGATAACTGCTTTATTCATTTTTACTTCTATCTAAATAGATTATTCTATTTAAAAAGATAACAATGGGAAATGAATCTCCATTTTTAAATTCTTATTTAAAAACATTTATGCTTTGGATACTTGAAATTATTAAGGCTTGAATTTTTTCCATGTTAAATAAAATGGTTATATAAATATATAGATACATATATTATTTTTATGTAAATATATATAGTATTTAGTACAGGGTCTATAGGGTCTCACTACGTAGATCAGACTTGTCATGATTCTCCTGTTTTCAGCTTCCCAAGCACTGGGATTATAAGGGTGTGCCACCACACCCAGTCTCTGTCACCCACACAGCGTGTCCCAGGGGCAGGGCTGATCTGGCACAGGGGGAATTGAACCCAGGCTACTGCTCTCTGCCTAAGCAGTCATTTTAGTCCACTGACGTATGTATGTGGCCAGCCCAATGTTGTAAATATTGTCAAAGTCATTTTCAGAACAAGGATGTGTTGGGTCTTTCAATCTCTATGAATATTATTATCTTGTACTTTGAAGTTAATGAAAGGAAGCAGTAGATATCATTGAAGTTTTCAGTGCTTAAAGAAAAATCAATGAGTGAATTGTTGCACACATTTTTCCTTCCTCTTTTATTTTTCTTCCTGCCTGGAAGCTTAGGGAGAGCTTTCGTTAGCCTTTGGTGGTGCAGCCTGGCACTTTACCTGTGAAGTCCATGATAAAACTGAACTAGTGCCGTAATCCAACTGGATTCTGTCCTTGATGTCTTATACCAGGAAGCTAATTATTGTCTCTCTTTTCAGATCTTCATTATAAACTACTTTTCTGTTCAATTGCCTATTTAATTTTCTTGCTAAGGATAATTACATGTAACTCTTCTTCTGTTCCTTATGTAACTATAGATTATCAATGTATTTTAATTATCAGTTGAGATAAATAACCGTCTTGGATTTCCAGAATACCTTTCACCTCTATATTGACTTTAATACCCACTGTTTTTAATTCTCAGTATTTATCTATGAAAAATAAAATATATACTGACTAAAATATTTATGCATGAATTTTTGTAGAAGCATTATTCATAATAATAATAAAACAAAGTTAGGAAAACAACAAAGAGGCATGCCTTTTCTTTTATAGAAAAAGTGATAAGCTGCTATATTTGTACAATAGAATAATACTCATTAATTAAAAGGAACAAAGTACTGATACCCGAAGTGAATGATTACAATCACATAGTGAAACGGAAGGAGGCAGGCACTGCAAAGTGTCTTGCTCTTGCAGTTCAGATGAGATATTTTGGCAGGTTGTGCATTGGCTCAGTTATTTAAAGCACCTGCTTGGGCAAACTCAGTCAGGTGCAGGTGACCACAGTTTGATCCCCAGCTCCACATGCTGCACCAGACCCACCTTTAAGGCAGCCTGAACCAGCCAAAAAAGAAAGAAAGAAAGAAAGAAAGAAAGAAAGAAAGAAAGAAAGAAAAGAAAAGATATATATATATATTTAATAATATTATAAGGAAAAAATAAACATTAGAACATAGTCTTTTGTACAAAAATTAGATACCTCTGTATGTATTGATCAATGTATACCATTTTCAATGAACTACTGCATGCTAACTGCTATAAATACCATACTGATCTCCATAATTTGGGCTTCCTCTTACCAAGTACTGTGCACATATAATGTTTTATTTAAGCTTCAAAAGTATTATAAAGTAGGAAAGGTTCATTATGATCGACTGTATGTATAGAAATGCTATTGTTCATTCAAAATTGGCGGAAAGGATCAGTGATCAAAGCAAATGCCCTTGCTCCCTCTCTTCTTCTCTCTTTTTTTTTTTTTTTCATTCCTTTGCCTCCAGTCCTCTCATTTCTCCCCCTCTGGTCCCCTCCTGTGTCCCTCCTTCCCCTCCTTTTCCTCCTCCCCTTCCTTTCTTCCCCCTTCGCTTTCCGCGTCTCCCTTCTCTGTCTCTCCCTGCCTTCCTCTCTTCCTTCCTCTCTCGGTTGTCTGTGTGCTTTTTTCTTTCCTTTTTCATCCAGGGGATTGAACTCAGGGTCCCACACACACTGACCAAGCATGCTAACATGGAACCACACACTGAGCCCAGAAGGAAATATTAAATGACGACGTTCTTACCACAATCCCTTCCCTTAATGTTTTCTACCAAAGCTTCTGTAGTATGTGAATTTCATTTCCCCAGTGCTCACACACGTTGCTTTCTCTTGTGTCTCATCTCTGATGTGCTGGCTGTTGTCAGGCTTCGTGGCCCCTTCAGACATGGTCACATGTCTGCAGCCAGTTGGGCACGCTGTCCTCCCCCATCCCTGAAGAAGGTCATTCTGTGCAGCCAGGAGCTCAGTGACCCAATAACAATAGTGACTATTGTTTCTATTTGAGGACACAGACTTCCAAGTAGAAGAAACAGCATTCAAAATATCTTTGTACTCTAATACAGAAAACTGGTTTTTAATTTTACTCTCCTTCCATCTCCCCTTTTCTTGCTGCCTCAAGAAATTAGTTGGATTTTAATGACAATGAAAATACCTTTGTTGACATTCTTAATTTTTGTACATTTCTTTGACATTCTTAATTTTTGTACATTTCTTTGGCATGTGATGTTGCTTTGAAATGAAATTTAATGTTCTGTATTTTTAGTGAATAACAGAATATCTTAATGAATAAAGCTAATACATACCAGATATAAAGTGCTAGAAAAACTAATTCTGAAAATAGAATTAAACTTCTCTTCTATGTTCATAAATTGTTCAGTGATGTCTAAAATTACATTTCTGTAATTATGAAGAACATGGAAAGGAAAGATAAGATAGGGAGGAATAAATACAAATTTAAGTTCTCTCTGAAAAGTAAGAGTATCCTCCAAAATAATACTGATTAGGGAAGTTCATTTACATTAATAAAATATACCCTTTTGCAGAAAACTACTGAAGCAACTGTAAGCTGAAACAGGACAAAATGTCATCCACACTATTTACAAAAGATTTTAAAATCGTCACTTCAGACAGGGTTAAAATGAATGAATCCAAATTTCTCTCATTTCAAATTATGTATTCACAAGCTCAAACTTAATCTTCATTTGTATAGTAACCCTGTACTAAATTGAGATTAGTAATGATCTTTTTTTTCTGGCAACTGTAGTGCCTAAATTTCCACTTAGTAATATATATATATATGGAAGGGTGTACAGGGTGGTTAGGGTCTCACTACTAGTTCAGACTCCTAGTGATGAGCCTGTTTACAGCTTCCCAAGAGCTGGGATTACAGACGGGCACTCCCATGCCCAGTCTTAATTGCTGTTTCAGTGTGTGTGTGAGGGGGAGGCAGGGATGGCAACAGGCCTGGGAATTGGACCCCTGGCCCCTGCACCTGCTTGCAGGTGCTTTAAACCACTGAGCTATTTGGCCAGCCCTTCCTCTTAGTGTTTCTAGTTACATAGAAAATAATTGAGACACTCTCTATTTCACAAAGCCTAACTAGCACTTACACTTATTGGAGGACGGTGGAAATGTCTGAATAAATCACTTGTGACATTTGCTTCCGGTTGGAACCCAGGGGCTGTGCAGAGCATCATAGCATGACTTTTAGGCAAGGGAGTTCAGAATCATTAACCTCCTTGCCATGCTCAGCAGACTGGCTGCTTGGAATCTTCTAAAACTGCACTGATAGAATGATCAGATGCCACGGTGCCACTGCCACCAACCAAAGCTGTTAAACAAGCTATGACAAGAGGAGGTAACACAGTACTTTAGAAGTTGGAATAGAAAAAAGCAAGTAAGCGTAATTCAATGCAAGTGTGAGATGTGCGACAGGTATCACCTTGTGAAATAAATTGCATCACAGATCTTTCTTTCTTTTGGGGGTAGGAGGGATCGAACTCAGGACCTCACGCTTAGCAGGCAAGCACTCCTTCCACTGAGCTATCTCCTCAGCCCTATAGATCTGTATCCTTGAACATGATCTAATGGAAATACATGTTAAACAAAAGAGTCATGAAACTTCACAGATCTCTGTTTGCATCTATAACCTTAGCTCATGTCTTGGTTCCTCCTCTCTCATTGCTGGGACAAAAAAATCCAACATTCAGAAGGAAGGCACACACAGTTAGTGAAAGTTTCGGTCCATACTCAGCTGGCTCCAATGCAGACTGGCACATGGCAGAGGGCAATCTTTCATAGTGGTGGCAAAGAGCTAAGAGTAGGGACAGTGGGAAGAGCAGCAGCAACAGTGGCTGCAGAGAGCAAGCCCTTCCTTCTCCCTTGAGTTGCATTCGGGCTGTCCGCCCCAGGCTGGGTGTCGTATTCATACCCAGAACCCTGGCAGCATTCACACCTATAATCCCAGTGGATCTTGAGCTAATCACAAATTCTAGAAGTCCGCCCCATGACTGCATGAGGCTGGGGGAACAGCTCGATATAAACCACAACAGTTGAATTATTTTTAGTACCATAGATCACCTTGGGGGATATTTTTATTAAGCCCTTGATTCATTCTACTCTCTCACTGTATGGTTTAATAGTTGTGACACATTATTATCAGCTTTCTTGTGCCTCTGTACTTACAGGTTCTCTGGAGGATAACTCTGTGAAGGCAGAAAAATGTTTTGGTAATAATATATTTCTTTTCTTATCTTATTAAATTTGTGAGTTTATGTAATTTATGATTCATGGTTTAGAACTTCATACATGTTAGGCATTTCATAGGTTTATATTTGTGTGTAGCACATTTTATTAAGGAAAATGTATTGCCTTATACTTTATACCATCATAAATACAAAAGTGTATGTTTTTAATTCTTTTTGAAACATTGGTCA
>PVKN010035180.1:0-11683 GCA_004027915.1 Capromys pilorides | reverse complement strand
CCCCAGAGCACACCCTGCTTAACACAGGTGTGACCCTCACACCATTCATCTTAACGGCCCAACCTCAACCTACACAGCAGAGGATAAAGTGACATTTGTTCCAATTTTAGTATATGTGCTGCCGAAGCGAGCACTAAAGTGACATTTGTGTGTGACACAAGTGTGTGTGTGGCTCCCTGAGTCCTCAGTGAAGTGCACTGGGCAGGAGGCCATTGCGTAAGCAAGCAACAAAGAACAGGCTCAACTGCGGGGCTTTGCAAAGAGCAGTCACTCCTGTAGCTCTGTTGTCAGACCGCAACATCTCTCCCTCAGAGTAGTTCCCTGGTCCTATATTCCTAACAGCCCTGTGGTCATGTGTGAAGAGCAGTTCCCAAAGGCAGGAGAAATCAGTCCCAAAAGTTCCTGGCATAAATCTCTGGCAGGGACCTGAGAAGCAGCCACCTTCCTCTGAGATCCAGGCAGCCCCAGCTCCTCCCTGCTGTGCTGGGCTGAGCCTCTGGGCACACTGGGGTCCAAGGCTTTGGAAAGACAGCATGTGATCTGGTGGGCATGGTAACGAGGCCGTTGGTGCCAGCCCAGCTTAGGGCCTAGGGTTCTCTATGGACACAAAGCTCCATTCTACAGGGAGCCAGGACGGCTGGCCAGGGCCTGGGTGAAGGCTGCCTGTCTCTGCAGCTGTGACTCAGCAGCAGGCTCTGCCTACTCCTGATGCTGCTGGAACGTTTCCCAGCCCCACCGGCCCTCTCTCAAAGGAGGAAAGGCAGAGAAGGAAGATCAAAGCCTCACCCTGGTACCCTCACAGCACTACCATGGAAGAAGGTAGCTCGGGATGTTCCTGAGTACCAAGTTTCCCAGTTCAGTATCGGTAGGATTCTGCTAAGAGGAAAAGTCACCCTCCCTCCAAGGAAGGGTGCAAGCCACGTTCAGGGCAGAGCCACAGGGAGCAAATGCAAGAACACACAATGGAAGTAGCATTGGACAGAGGATTGGGAGCCCTGGAATCTACTCTGCAATCTGGTGCCAGACAGCTGTGGGAGCCCCAGATGTCTCTGCACAGACCTGTGGTGCCTCCTCATTCTGGACATTGAAGGCCAGCTTAGTGGAGAATCACTTGTGGTGTAAGTAGATGATGGAGGCCCCTGGAAGAGGGAGCTGAGACGCCACCTGTCCTTGACAGCTTGGGGGCATCCAGGGGACCCTCTCAAGGGCTGACTCTGAGGAGTCTCCGAACCCCCCTTCCTCCCACCGCAGCTCTCTGGCCTGATGCAACAGAAAATCTTGACTGTCAGCTTACTGAGCTAGATGGCTCCTGTAGAGACCTTTGGATTGTGAGGCACTAGCTTGTCCATGGATCCACCCATCGACAAATCTGCAGTGGAACAGGCTCTGAGGAGGGAGAGCTCATGGGAGGCCGTGGGTCATGGGGGCATGCCCTGGAGACTGTCTGACCCCTGGTTCCTTCCTCGGGCTCCTCGCCTTCCCGCTGCTTGCTGGCTGCTATGAGTTTAGCAGCCTTCCTTCACGTTGCCCTCCCCCAAGATATTTGTGCCTGGGACCCAGCCCACCATGCACTAATACCGTGAGCTAAAATAAAATTATTTGAAAAAAAAATGCTTTGCCTTTCAGCAGAGGGTGCCAGGCAGTTGTCTAAGCAGCAGAAGGCAGACAGCACACATTGCCATCCTGTGAAGTCACAAGAACTGCCCCCCCTAGTAGGTTCAGGCTTCTCTCTTGGCCCCTGGAATCTAGTTTCTTGGTTCTACGCGATGCTGCCCACCACCTGGATGCTCTCACCTGCACTTTTCAACACACCATGGAGCTTCCTCAGCTGGAAGGTGCTGGCCTTCTGAAGTGGGGACAGCATCACAGGTCCCATACAAGGGCTCCAGCACCACCATGTACCCTGGTGCCCCGCTCACCTCAGTGGCACAACCTCTGCCCTTGCTGGACCTTGGCCGTGGTCCTGTCTTCCCACTCGTCTCCTGGCTAACATTCTCCCTGCTTCAGTCCCATTTCCATGCTGTTTCGCCCAAACCCCAGTCCCCACCAGGCCCCTAGTCACCCTGCACCTGCCTAGCACCCAACTCTGTGAGTTCTCTCCAGACAGCTCAGCCTCTGCGTTCTACAGATGTCAGAGGCTCTCTTGTCCAGCAGTGGCATTGCTGCGTGGTCTGCAGCTTAAGGTTTCCTGTGATTCTAGCACAAGAGTTGGTCGCAGCCATCTTACTTCTTTAGTGTTGTTTCTGCCCTGCAGGTTGCAGCAGAGCTAGGAGTGTTGGCCTCCCCTTTGAAGCCAAGGTACTTTGGCTCACCTGGACACCTCACTGGACACATCCCCAAGCCATGGCTTCCACCATCACAGGGCTCCCAAGGGGACTCAGGAAAACTCAGGGCAGGGGACAAAACAAGTCACCTCTCTGTGTCTTGTGGGAGATGCCAGTTACTGTCTGGTGATAGAATCATGAAGGAGTCTGGGTCTAGGATGTGACCTCTGACCCCTCTGACCTTTGGCATAGTCAGATTGGGTTTGTTCTCTGTAGACTTGGGCAGGGCAACTCTCTCAGCCTCCCTCTGTAACATGGGAAGGGGCCTCTAGCAGCTTGGAGATGGCCTGATACTCTCCAGGCAGGAAAATCAGCCCACAGGGTGGCGTCCAGTGAGCGCTGTGGGAGAAACTCTCCACAGAAAACAGGGCAAAGCTCCTTCCATACAAGAGCCCAAGAGTGTTCCCAGAAAGGCCTGCCATGCTCTATTACCCTCTGACACTCACCCAACCCACACTACACGCAGTTGACAGAAGTCCCTAGAAACAGCAGAACATGCGAGGCTGAGATTCCCACAGATCCTTCATTTTGTGTACCGTTACCCATTGTCTCACTTGTTGGAAATGTGGAGTCAACCCATTCTTTACAAGCTGATCATGTTTGAGGCTTGGAATTGGCCCTTGTGTGTTCACGACCAGAGCCTTCCTTGGCTAAAGCCCATAGATCTCTCTTAGTGTGGTGTGACACATTCCAACACTCTGTGAGGCTCGGTCGGCTGTAGTGTCCTAACCCGACCTTAGCAGTGCTAAAAAAAAGAAAAAAAAAAAAAACCTCTGCTGCATTCCAAGTGACTTTTGTGGGGTTTGCTATATATTTTTTTTCTATACATTACAAATTGTCTGTCCTGAAAATATAAAAAAAAGAAAAGTGTTTAAAATGCATCCCTAATATCATCAAGTAGGCCAACCTTTTTAAAATTTATTTTAGTGTGGTAAACTGTGCATAACAAAATGTACCACTCTGACCATTCAGTGGCCTGAAGCCCATTCTCAGTGTTGTGGTCCTCACCACTATCCATTGCCAGGACACTTGGCCATCCCGTGAGAGGCCCCACAGCTGTTACAGTGTAGCTTCCCTGTCTCCTCCCTGGCCCACCTTTTGTCTCTATGACTTAATCACTTTCTCTAGGTGCCTCATATAATTGGAATAATGCAATATTTGTGCTCTTGTAGCTGGGATATTTCACTTAGGGTGATAGTTTGAGGTGTGGCCACGTTGTAGCAGGATGGACACTTCCCTCTTACGGTGGTGTGAGCCTCTACCACACGGGGGACCACGCTTTGTTTATTCTATCAGTGGGACCGCTGGGTTGTCTCCTCCTTTGGGTGATTACGAATGATGCTGCTATAAATGTATGAGCAAGTTTCCATGTGGACATCTGGGAGCAGCGCTGCTGGAGACAGGGGCGGCTCTAGGTCTTGTGGTTTGAGGAACGGTTAGCCCTTCCAAAGGGGCTGCACCATCTCACACTCCCACCAGCAGTGCACTAGGCTCTGGTTTCTTCAATGCTTCCACCGATACTGGTGTTACTTTCCTTTTTTCCTCCAAATCATAGTCACCCTAATGAGTGTGAAGTGGGATATTACTGTGGCTTAGATTTGCATATCCTTAATGATGCTAAGCATATTTTCACATCCTTCTAATCCATTTGCTGATTTTCTTTGAAGGAATGTCTATGAAAGTCATTAGTCTATGCCTTAACTGTGTTGTTCGTGTTTGGTCTTTAAGTTACACTTCTTACTATATTCTGGATAGTAATCTCTTTCACTATATATGATTTAACACTACATTCTCTGATTCCATGGGTTATCTTTTTATTCTCTTGATATTGTTCTTTAATGCATAAATGTTCATAATTTGGTGAAGTATTATTTGTCTATTTTTTCCTTTGTTGCCTATAGTTTTGGTGTCGTAACCAAAATACCATTGTCAAAACTAGTATATGAAGATTTTTCCCTATGTGTTCTTTAGGTTTTATAGTTTTAACCATGAAGGTTTGGTCTTCAATCCGTTTTGAGTTAATTTTTGTATATGGTATTAAAGTGGGAAGCCCATTTCCCAGCCCCGTTTTCTGAAAAGACTCTCCTTTCCCCCACTAAAGGGTCTTGGCACTTTTCCCAAATCAATTAATCATATATGTGAGGCTTTATTTCTGGGCTCTCTCATCCGTTCTATTGGTCTATATTTCAGCCTCAATGCCAGTGTCACACTGTTCTGATTATTATAGCTTTGCAGTACTTTTCAAAATCAGAAAATGCACTTTTTGAACTTATAATATATCTTGTGAAAAATCTGCTTTCAACTTTGTTTCTGTTCATTTTTGTACAATGTACCTTTATTTTGTTTTTGGTACCAGGAATTGAACTCATGACCTTGTGATTGCCAGGCAGGCACTGTGCCACTGAGTTACATCCTCCCTGGTCCATGATTCTTTAAGTGTATTAAATAAATAAAATGCATTTTTTAAACATTTTAGCTTCATTACTGACAGTAATCAAAGTGATTGTAATATTATACCTTGGTGTCTCTGGGGCTTGGTGTCCACTAAATTTCTTGGATTTGTGAGCTTATGGCTTTTGTTAAATTTGCAAAGTTTTCAGTCCTTGTCCTTTCAAATATTTCTGTTCTCAAACCCCTTCTTTCTGCTTTGCACAGATCAGTCCCATATATAGGAACTCACTTGTCATTACTCCAGAGTTTATATAGTCTCTTCATTTATTTTTCAATCTTTTTTCAGCCTGCTTCATTAAAAATTTACTTTTGCTATTTTCACGTTTACTGATTTTTTTTCCTCTACAACTTACTGTGTCTTTAGTTCCATCCTCTGTGCTTTCCAGCTAATTCGCTGAGGTTTTCATTTCCCAGAGTCGTTGCATTTCTCTCTCCACCCTGCCCATGCCTCTCCGTCACATGTTCCGTTTTCAGCTTCCTGAGCACAGGGAATGTTTGTAAAAGCAGTTTTTGTATCTTTGTCTGCTAAATCGATTTGGTGTCCATCCTGGGTCAGCTGTATTTAAAACACCCCATTACAGTTTTTAAAAATGGATTAATCTTTCTCCTCATTATGGTTTTTATTTTCCTCCTTCATAGCATGATTGGAAAATTTTTATTGATTACAAGGCATTATGAGTTTTACCTTGGTTCATAGATATTTTTATATTCCTATCAATATTCTTGAGCTTGTCCCAGGATACAATTTTCTGAAAACAGTTTGATCTTTTGCTTCTTTATTTTAAATTTTGTTGTGTGGGGCTGTAGCTGATTTAATTTAGGGTTCATTTTACTCACTAATGGGCTCACAGAAAACAAGTATCATTTGCCTACTTTAAGGTCTGTAGGGCTGTAGTCTCTTAAATACACACACAAAATCCCTTTTTTCAGGTGACATTGTCCCCTTGTGGGAATTCATTGCTAAACCTCTGCAGGAACTATTCTTATACCTACTCACAGTTCACCCTCTGACTCCCCCAAAATTCATGTCAGGAGTGACTTTCCCACATTGTCTCCCGTACTTGCCACTTCTAGGGGCAGAGTTGTACTGTGATGTCCCCCATTTCAAACTCAGCTTGGAAAGCAACGCTCAGGCCTCTTGAGGTTCAACTTGCTTCTAGCCCATGAGTCATAGGGTTTTCACTTTCCAGACTAGAAATGTTCCTGAAAGAAACCCAACCACAGGCACTTATGGCCCTGTGTGTTTTTATTGCCAGAGTGCTGAAAGAAATGTGCAGAGAGTTATTGAGACACACACAGAAATCAGAGCAATCTATGGAGCCTCCATGTGTGAAATCACTCAGAAGGGAGCAAAGACACCAAAGGTCTATTGAAAGATGGAAAAGGAAGCATGGATTTTGGGAATGAGCCTTTTACCAAATGAGTTCAGGTTCCTGGAAAGACCTGGTCTGGGGTGGAAAAGGTTGCTTCCTTCCTCAGTATCCACGGCATGCCCAGGCCAAGGTCGACCGGTCTTCACCAGACATGTGCAGCTAGCCCTGCTTTTTAGCCCCAAGAGAAAGAGAAAGGCATGCAGGACATGTATCTATCTGTCTATCAGTCTGTCTTGTGTCTTGTGTCTGCACATCACCCCTGGCATGTGGCTGGGATAGATCCCCATCTGTATCTTATTTCCTCACTCTTCAAATCCAGGATGGCTAACATCATCCTTAGGGTGGGAGGCAGCGGCATGTGAAAGGGATACTAGCTCATGTCTCCACTGTCCCCTGGAGCAGAGGGCCAGCCAGTCCTGGGTGAGGGGTGGAGGCCAGACAAAGATAGCAGACCCATGGCTGTGGTCAGACAGGGAGAGAATGGGGCTGCTGAGGAAAATGGGGCAGTGTGGGTACAGTTTCAAAGCTGAGTCATTCACAGAGGCCAATGTCAAAACATCCAGAACAGAAAATGGGATTCCAATCCAAAGAGCATTCTGAAGGTACCAATTCAGACAAGCCATGTGAAACTGAGATTTCCCTGGAGAGTGAGTGTAAAAAGAGAACACCTTGGGGATGGGCCATGAAGCAGTGCAATGCTGGGGCATGGAAGGAAGGGGGCATTTAGAAATAAAGAAGGGCAAACACCATCTAGGAGGAATGAACAGCCCAAAGGCCCAGGGCCTGGCGAGAAGAAGAGATGGGTGGGCAGATAAATCTGTGTGTTCCCACCTCTACTTCCAGAGCACAAGAGCATCCCCTTAGCCCAGCCCCTCCCTGCTCCTGGGCTGCAGAGCTTCTAGAAGTACAGTCACTCTCAGGGATTCCAGGAAAGGAGGCTGAGTCAGAAGGTAGGAGCTGGATTGCCAGCAGGTAAGCCTCAGAGAGCAGCTGAGTCCACTGCAGAATGACTGACTAGATGTCCCCATCTGTGAGACAGCTCCACTCATAGGCCCTTGGCCGGATTGTGATGGGACCAAGCAGAGCTTTCGAGGCAAGGGCACTAGAGGCCTGTGTCCCATGGGTCTGGGAAGGATGGTGCATGTGCAAGCTGTCCTCCTTCATCTGTCCCAGCCCTGCATCTCTGTGGATGCCTCCCTGTCATTTCTCAGAAGTCATCCAGGAACATGCTTTGTATTGGCCTTGGGGTCAGGATGGAAGAGGTACACAGTTTGGCTTGTTCTTTCTCTAGGTCTTGGTCACCACCTTGGGAATGTTGCAGGTCCACCCACAGGGGACCAAAGAGACAGACACCCAGATGGTCACCCTGGTAACCAGTGCCAAATGGCTGTGGACCTGTGCACAAGTCTCAGATGACAGTCCTACTGCAATCCCCAGTCCTGACCACAGACAGGAGCTTGACAGACACCCATTGTGCCCAGCGTGGGATCCTGGGGCTTGGAGACAGTAGATGACTGATAGAAGATCTGGACAGGAAGAAGGGAGCTTTTTCCAGTTTACTTTAGGGTGGTAGAAATAACAAAAGAATGAAAAAGAGAAGCAATTCGAAACTACAGAGCCAGAGCCACGGGTTGGTGGAAAGACCAGTGTTACTGACTGTGGGGGTAGTTTTTGGCTGGGGCTGGGGTCTCTCACCTGCACAGAGGAATCATGGTCTCTGTTCCAGGAGAGAGGGTGCACAGTGGGAGCTGTGCAGACGGCCATCGCCAGTTGTCTGTAGGCAGGATGGGACATCAGTCCTCACAGCCTTCCTTTCTCCCCCTCCTTGGGTATTCTGAGTAGGGGTCTCTCTGGGAGATGTGAGCCTCCCTGTCTAGTATATCCTGGGCCTCACCTATCCTAAGAGCCCAGCTTGGCCTGGTCCCACTCTCTCAACATCACACTCATGGTGGGGTGGCCCAGGCTCCGGGGAAGGCAGCTTGGTGTTGGTCCAGGCGCCGGTACAGCAAGCTTGTCTATCTACTGCAGTCTTCATCAAGACCTCGGGACAGCAGGTATCACCCTCAAAGGCCCCATCTGCATCAGGCTATGGGTCCCAAAGAAATCCCTAAGTAGATGGTAGATATTTTTATGATCCAGATGGTAGCTGGAACGAATCCTATAGACCTGGGTCATTTGGCCTGCTGAACTCACTGGGAAATAATCAAGAAAAGTTATTTTCTCCTCTAACCATACAAGCTACCTTCACCAATTCTCCACCCTTGGTTAACATCTCTATTTTCCAAGCAGGGTTTCTCAAGGTAATGCCTTGTTTTCTGGCTGTATGTCCAGTGCTGGCCACTGCCTCTGAGTATCCCCTTCCCCAGGGAAGTCCACATATGTGTGAGCTCCAAGTGACAAAATAGGAACCTGTTAGCTCTGCCCCTCATAGCCATGAATACAATCCTAGGACATTTCAGCAGCCAGGCTGCAGGACTGATGTCCACCACCAGCTGGACACTGCATAGCACTCAGGCAGCTGTGCTTTGTAATGTGACTTTGTCATTAAGACCCTAGAGAGCAGAGATGATTGTGTCATTTTTTATTAAAGTTGAATTGAGAAAATTTAAAAAGTAGTCACATGAGTCACCAGTCAGAATCAGTTTCAGAGCTGAGATCAATCTAATGAGCAGAGACCAGGCGGGCTGCAGGTAGGGGACCCTGGCAAAGTGTACCTGCCGAGTCCTAGGCGTGGTGTGGGCTTCTAACTGGCACTTCCTGTGTAAGACAGACTTTGACCCAGCCAAGCTCCAAACAACTCTCAAACTGTGGGTTTGAAGGTGCCATAGTTTCAAGGCAAAGAAAGGCCTCAGAGCTGCCTCCAGCTGCCTCCGTGTGGGATGGCCAGTTCACCATGCCTGTCTCCAGACGGAGTCCTCCGTCCTTATCCCATTTGACATTGGAGCTGCTCTTTTACCCAGATGAGGGACAGGCAGTGGAACCTAGTAACTCACTGATAAAAGCACTTAGCAGCAAAACCTGCTGTGGGCAATTAGAGCACTCAGCTGGTACTTGTGCCCCAATGGGATGCAATCAGGGTAAAAAGGGGCTTTGGGTGAGGGGCTGACTCCACAAAGTGGTGTATGTGTTTTCCTAAATGATTTTGCAGAGTGGCTGAGGCAGAAGTCCCATGCGACCTGGACCACTGATAGGGAGGGAAAAGGGGAGGCTGTCCAGAAGCTCAGGCCCGTGGAGCCCACAGGTCACAGACTGCCGAGACCAGCACTGGCTGCCTGGGAAGCAGCAGGTGCTGGTGAGCAGAGTGGCCCTGGGAGAAGCTGCTGCTCTATGTGTCTCCCTTAAGGCCTGAGCTTTGCCTTCTGCTCACAGTTGACAGAAGAAAGCTGGAGAGTGGGGCGAGGAAGAGGGTGAAAAAGAACTAAGATGTATCATGTGCATGTACCAATCTCCACAGGAAGCATAGCTGTTATGGGCTGCAAACGTGGACTCACAGGAAATTAAAAAGCGAAAGAAAAGAAGAACAAAGTCACGGCCAGGCTGAGTAGGAGTGAAGGGCAGGGGCTGGACCAGGAGCCCCACCACCACCAGGCCACCAGGACTTCTCACCTGCCGTCTCTGTTCACATCCCACTTTGGCACAGCCAGCCCTGGGGGAAGACCTGAGAGTCTTAGACAGGAGGCTGGGAGATTGGAAGGATTCAAGCGTGACTCAGAGCCAGGCAACTGACATCTCTCCTAGGTCAGGTCCTGTGGGGTCAGAGAAACAGAAGACAGGCACAGCCGACTCCCCTCATGGACGTGGTAGGGACAAAGCAGTTGGCAGGGCACAGCAAGGGCCTGAACGTGGGATCAGAATTATAGAAAGACATCATGCCCTAATGAGGAGATGGTGTAGCTTTGGGGACAGAGGGGAGGCCCAAGGACAGGAATACGGCTGACTGCCTGCGAGGCCGTTGGCACCAGCATGGGGCGCCATCCTCTGCCTCTTCCCCAGCTGCCTGAGTCCTTGTGCACCTGCTAATCAAGCAGCAACCATTGGCTTACCCTACACCAGAGCTACATCAACATTTTCCAGCCTTCTCAACAGCCCTAGGGAGGGGAGAGGTTCTTCTGCCCTCTGGAGAAGGTTCTAGAAACCACCACACCACACAACTCCTTCATGGCCATGCTCCTTCAAAGGCCCTAGGGGAGACAGGAGGTGGTGTGAGAGCTGAGGACCAGGGACCATGTTGGGCTCCAGGGGAATGGCAGCCAGGTGTGGAAGGGCACAGGCTGTGCCCAGGCAGAGCTCTGTTCTGAGATTTGGTATCCTCACCACATCCCCACCACCAAGCAATCAGCACTGCCCTTTAAATATCCCATGACAGAGGACGTGGCTGCCTCAGCAACAGAGGCTGCCTCTCTCTCTGCAAGGCCACATGGTCCTTCTTGGCCTGAGCTTGGTGCAAGGATCAGCCAGCTGAGCAGCAGGTGTGGCAAAGAGAACTGGTCTCTCTTGGGAAGAGACTTCAAAACAGAAGGGTCAACCCCTGTGACTACAGGGGTCACAGCCACTTATCTGAGCACATGGGTCTCTGGGTTCAGCAGCCAGCCCTGTCTACCTCCCCTCTGGGCCCTGGAGTAGGCCTCCTGCCCACCGCCCACACTGCATGGCCTTGCATGCCATGTATGGCTGCCACTGCATGCTTTTGTACAGTCAGCCTGAGCTCTTCCGTTTCTTTACAGGAAGAGATATAACAATGGCCTCCATGTTTCTTGTGGGCAAGAGTTGTGGAAGATCCAGTGAAGATCTGAACCCAAGGCTGTTGGCAGATAAAGCTGCTCACAAGTCATCTGCTCACCCAAGGCTTTGCCATATGGGTCTCTGAGATCAGTAGTTATCTTCTCAGCTCCATTCCCAGAGGCGGGGGTGGGCCACAAGGCAGGCCTGCCCTTTGCAGAGGCCCTCCTGTCACATTAATCTGATGACTCACTGGAGCGGTGGGCTGGAAAGGAATGTGATCAAGCCCTCCACAGGAGAGAAGAGACATGGCCCAGGAGACATGGGCCCTGCGTCTGCCGGGAAGGGCAGGCTCGCTTCTCAGCACCCTTCTCTTCTCCTAACGATGGCTCCACCCCATCAGGCTCATGCCCGTAGTCTCATACTCATCCATTGCAGCCTGCAACCCCCACCCCCACAGAGCTGTGCATGAGCCTGAGGGAAGGAAGACGAGGCCTCAGGGAAGTGACAGAGCTGTGTGCAGTGCTGCCCTGCAGAAAACAATGCAAACTGCATACATACTGTTTGAACTTTCTGATAGCCACATTTAAAAATATAGAAATGAAATAGATCTTAATTGATAAACCATTTTATTGTAAAACATGTAATCAATGAAATAAAATTATCCATGAGATCCTTTCTGCATGAGTGTGTGTGAAGTCTTTGCAATCCAAGCTACAGCTCACATTTAGGGCGCGTTTCTTTTAGCCTAGGCTCCATCCCAAGCACTCAGTGGCCACCTGGGGACGGTGGCTGCTCTTCGGGACAACCTGAGGC
>PVKN010035179.1:0-11683 GCA_004027915.1 Capromys pilorides | reverse complement strand
TGAGGGGTTGGGGAGATAGCTCAGTAGAAGAAATGCTTGCCTAGCAAGTGCAAGGTCCTTAGTTCAATCGCTGGTACCGCAAAAAAAAAAAAAAAAAAAAAAAAAAAAATATATATATATATATATATATATATATATATATATATATTTTTTTTTTAAATTAAAAAATTGTATTTACTTAAAAGCATTCAGAATGTCAACAAAACAGTTGTAACTTTTTTTTTACAATTACAGAGTGGTATTCAGTTAACAGAACAACAATTATTTCATATGAGCTGCACCAGAGACAACTGAAGATGAGAAACTACCATGCCAATATACGACTAGTTTATGCTGTGTACCAACAAGAACATGCTTTCAGTTTCTGTGCCAATTTACAGCCTCCATACTGTACCGGGCAAGGTTAGTGGCTACTGAAAATACCACCAGGTCAGGGCTGTCTAAAGACACATTCCATAATATGTTAACTATACCAAAAAAAAAAAAAAAAAAAAAAAAAGGACACTGTACAGTTTTAAAATACATCTTACACAGCTTTACATTTCAATTTTTTTTCTTCAAAAGGAGTGAGTTGTGCATAGGGGATTAAATGTAACTTTCCATAACTTTATAGACAAGAAAAAAATACTGTTAGAACCAACTTCCTCATTGTCATCTTCTTCTTCATCCTCCTCATCCTCTTTATCTTCTTCTTCCTCCTCTTTATCATCATCTTCCTCACCCTCCTCCCCTTCCTTCTTTTCTTTGGTTTTTTAGCCCGATGACTCCCTTTTTCGCTGCATCAGGTTTTCCTTTAGCCCGGTAGGCAGCGATGTCCTTTTCATACTTTTCCTTCAGCTTAGCAGCCTTCTTCTCATATGGCTGCTTGTCATCTGCTGCAGGATTATTCCACATTTCTCCAAGTTTCTTTGCAACATCACCAATGGAGATGTCTACTTTGATTTTTGGGCAATACTCAGAACAGAACAAGAAGAAGGCCAAAGGAGGCCTCTTGGGCGCATTGGAATCCCTGAACCTTTTTGTTTCTCCTTTAGGAGGAATATAAGTTTTCATTTCCCTTTCATAATGAACCTTGTCCGCTTTTGCCATGTCTTCAAATTTTCCTTTTTCTTTAGCAGACATGGTCTTCCACCTCTCTAAGCATGTCTTAGAAAACTCTGAGAAGTTAACGGAAGCATCTGGGTGCTTCTCCTTGTGCTCCTCTCAGCAAGTTTGCATAAAGAATGCATATGATGATGTCTTACCTCTTGGGGTCTTAGGATCTCCTTTCCCCATGTTTACTTGTTTTCCTTAGCGAGGTACAGAGTCGCCTGGTGCCTGTCCAGCTCTCACTTGCCCGGGCACTGTCTCTATAGACTCAATGTACTGCAATGGCTGCCATTGAATTTTTAAAAATTTGTACCAGTCTAATAGGTGAGAAATGCTACCTCAGTGTTGGCTTAATTTACATTTTTCTAAAAAAAAAAAAAAAAGTAAGGGAATGATTCAGACATGATTTGTCACTAGGTGCAAGGGCGTTTTTTTCTGTTTTTGAGAATTGTTTATTTCAATTTTTCAATTTTCTATGGGATTTTTCATCTTTGTCCCACGATATTTAAGCTTTACATGTTAGGAGGATCAGTCCTTTGCCTGAAATGCAGGTTAAAAATATTTTTTTTTTTGGCTGAAAGTTTTTATTTGCTCATGAGTTTCCATCATGCTTTATTCTGTTTTACTTTATTTCAGTGTGATAAATGTTCAATATGAGATCCACCCACTTCTTAGCATTTTAAGCGTGTGACGCAATCCTGTTGACAGCAGGGACCGTGTAACGTGATGGGTCATAGGAACACCTGCACCGTGCCAGGCTCGACGCTTCTGCTGGACAATCAGCACCACTCACTTCCCCCCAGCCTGGCCACTCCCAGGCCCCCTGGTGCTTCCCTAGGAGCATCTCAGGCCCATCACCTAAGTGCACTCTTTATAGGGCAGGGATTTAGTGACACCTTTATCTTCCACTTTAACTGCTAACATATAAGTTAATTATACATGTTAACACACTTAGCTGTTCTCCACCTGGTGGCTGTCATGTGGTGTCTGGTGCGGGGGACGTTCAATCACAGCTGACAGAACCACTCGTTTGCAGAGCGTTCTCCAAGAAGATCCTCCTTTGCTAGGGGTGTGCTCAGCCACAGGACGGTCCAGTCACAGGTGAGCACAGCTGTGACTATATACGACACCACCACATCATTCCCAAAGTGGCTGCCCTGCTTTCTCCTGCACCAGCATGGAGCGAGAGTCCTTGAGCCTGCCTGTCTCCCCACAGCTGGCACTCTGACCCTTCAGCAATGGCTGCTGCTGTCCTAGTTTGAATTTCCATTTTCCTCATAACGTTGAGCATTTTCATGTATGTACTTGATCTCTTTTGCATTTTCCTCTGATCACTAGGTGAATTTTATGGGTTCTGATAAGTAATGTATTTGTGGACGCTGTCCTTTTTAGTTTCTTGTTCTTCCTTCACCCAGAAGTCCTTTCATAGCGTTTTCAGTTTTCTGTCCCTCATGAATTTTTGGTAGAGCACCTCAGTACTGCTCTGGATGGTTCCTGTCACCTTTGGAACAGTCTTTGGGATCCCACTGTAGCTCCTTCAGCATCACTTTCATCCTTTTGAAGGGCAAACTCAACCACTTCCCGCCCTTGAGAAAACCCTTCAGAATCTTTGCTGAGGTTCCTCAGAAAGGCACCTCACTGTGGGTGACCCAGTCGGCGAGGCCCTCAACCTGGCCCTGTCTTAGTTACTTTTATCAAAGCTGAGACAAAAGCCCAACACCCAACGCTGGAGGAGGCAGGCTGACTTGGCTCACGGTCTGTGTGGGCTCCCCCCACAGCCAGCGGGCTCCAAGGCAGGGCCCGGTCACAGAGGATAGGCTGCAGCAGCAGCAGCAGGACCATGCTGCCATGACTCTTTGTGTCCCTTACGTCTTGCCCAGCCACTCACAGCCTCGATCCTAGCATCACATCTTTGATCCTGGCACCACACACTCAAGATCCACCTGCCTCAGAAACGCCCCCGTGGTGACTGGGTGAAGCTTTGAGGGAAAGCGGGGCATAGCTGTGACCAGGCCCCTCTGCTGCCGAGTACCAGCTTTTGCCTCTCAGCTTCCTGTCACTCCAGCTGTGGGGATGCAGAGGCGCCAGGCTGCCCTTCAGTCTGCCCAGGAGTGATTCTCTATTTGCCCAGTTGATTTTGTCCTTTGTCATAAACTGGAGGACTCCATCCATGGCCAACATCTGTGGCAGCCCCAGGATGGCTGCTGTTGTACTTGTCACACTCCGGGCGCCACCAGCTCCTGGCACGTGTCATGTGGCTCACTGTTTTCATTGGATATGGTCAAGATGAATCCTGAACAGGTTCCAGAGCTGTCCACGTCAGCTAAGCACCATGGACAGAATCAAGCTAGCATTATGTGGCCTAAGAAGTTCCCACCTTGAAAACAGATAATGGGCTGGTTAGGTAGATGAAGGGAGAGTTGATGAAGAATCGTCCATACTAGAGTCATTCCCTGACGCCCGTGCCCATGCCGGCATGCACGCCAACTGCCTTCCAGTTCCTCTCTCCTTCCCTGGCGTTTTCCAAAGTGACTTAGGTTTCTCTTCTAATTCTTAGACCTTCCAAATGCAAGTCCAGTCATTCAACCTAAAATGAGGCGAGCCCCAAGGCGTGCTTCCCCCCTCCACAGTGCAAAGGCCTATGGATTCCACTGCATTGGTTGCACCTGCCAGGAACAAGACTAAAATTATCAAACACCTAAAGCTTCATCTATTCTGGTAAAAGTTAATGAACCATCATTGCCAAATGTCTACTACATTTCCTGAACCTAATTTGTCTATTGTTTTCTAGTTAACGTGCCATGGGAACCCCAGCATGTGAGCCTGACGCAGAAGAACCTGAGAAACGCTACAGTGACTGTGGTGGAGTACCCTGGTAAGTGTTCAATTTGCTAAGTCGTTTCTCTTGACGATTCAAAATATCTTCCAAAATTGATTTATTTGATAAACTATGCTTATTTTATTGAGTTAAATATGTATTTAATAGGATGTTCTATTTTTAGGCACAGAGTAATGTGAACTTTGAAAAACATACCATCTTGTAATCATCATAAAAACTAGGATAAATGAAGCTCCCACCATGCTAAAAGATTTTCTTCTACGTCTTTGAGAAAAAAATCGCCTCCTCCCACCAGATGCCTCAGGCAAGCGCTGATCTGAGTCCCGGCCCTGTAATTTGGCACAATTCAGAATGTCATAAAAATAGAATTCTGTAGTGTGAGGCATCAGGCACAACCTCCCTCACCGAGCTCAATGCTTCTGAGCTTCGCCATGTGGCTTCATGTCCATCGCTGTGCCCTGTGACCTCCGGATTGTTGAATGCAGTGCATGTACTTAGCTGTTCCGCACATGGTGGCTGTCATGTGGTGTCCAGTGCGGGAGACGTTCAGTCACAGCTGACAGAACCACTCACTTGCAGAGCATTCTCCAATAAGATCCTCCTTTGCTAGGGGTGTGCTCAGCCACAGGACGGCCCAGTCACAGGGTGAGCGCAGGTATCACTTTATATGACACTACCACATCATTCTCAAAGTGGCTGTCCTGCTTTCTCCTGTGCGGGCATGGAGTGAGAGTCCTTGTGCTGCCCGTCTCTCCACAGCTGGTACTCTGACCCTTCAGCGATGGCTGCTGCTGTCCTAGTTTGAATTTTCATTTTCCTCATAGTGTTGAGCACTTTCACGTATGCACTTGATCTCTTTTGCATTGATATATCTAATAAATGCTTTGTTTATTGTTTCTACCATAAGAGAAAAAATAAAAGAATTTCAAAACAAGATGATAGGAGGGTAACAATAACTAATACATTGCATATTGTTATCTTCAGAGTGATTACTCAGGGTACAGTATATGAGCATGAGTTATTGCCCAAACAATATTAGCACAAACTTTTCCTTCCAGTGAACTGAAAGAAGCCAGCAGAGTATCTGTCTGTCTGAGTTACTCTTCTCTCATTGCTGGGACAAATACCCAACACTCAAAATGAAGGAAGGAAAGGCTTATTTAGTTCACAGTTACTCGAAATTTAGTGGTTTAGAAGAGCTCGAATTACCCAGCAAGACCTCGGAGCCTTATTTCCTTAGGCGAGAGGGTCAGTGCCTCTGTCTTCCCCAAACACCTCCTCTCTGCCAAGGTGGCCTCAACAGCAGACACTGCCGCCTGGCTCTGCAGGGTCTGGAGGAGAGGCTAGGCTTCCGACTTGTGCAGGATGGCTTGCTCCACACCTCCCAGAGGCTGCAGGCCTGGGGGCGCCGGGCGCAGAGCACAGGGTCCCAGTTCAAAGGTTCACACTCCCTTGGCCCTGCCCCTCAAGCTCTGCCCTGGTCCTCTGGCCCTGACCCACACGTCACTCCTGCTCTTTCAGCTTTCTCTGCTGGGTGACGTACATGAGACTCTGGGAGGACAGCTACACACAAACCAGAACACTGTCTTAGCTATCTTGTTGATATATATATATATATATATATATATATATATATATATATATATATTTTTTTTTTTTTTTTTTTTTCTTTTCCCTTCCTTACTCTTGTATGTTACTGACTATGATGCTTCTTTGTAGTAAGCTGTAAAAGAGGTTGCATGACCCCCACGCTCATACTCTGTTGGCTGTGTGTCCTGCACGCACTGCCTCAGTTGTGCTCCTTTTCATGTTCTTCACGAGTGCTGCCAAGTCAGACCCTTGCTGTTTCTGAGGTCAACTGGTCGCATCTTCCTATTTCCCTCAAATATCTTGTCCAGTGTCAGTAAACGTTGGGAATTCAAGGTCTCACAGCCATTGTATAAATTCGAATTTTGGTCTGGGGCCACTTTGTGAGACTTTAGTCACATGATTGGAGTGAAGGGCCATGGACTGCTTATGTGCAAATGTCCCTTTCACTACCTTTCTTATCTATCTATCTATCTATCTATCTATCTATCTATCTATCTATCTGTCTATCTATCTATCCGTTCATTTTGTGTATTTAGTGCAAGGTTCCACTACACAGCTCACACTAGTAGTGATTGTCCTGTTTTCAGTCTTCCTGGTGCTGGGATTATAGGTGTGCACCACCACACCGAGTTTTGGCAACCGGCACAGCATGTGGTACTGGGAATCGAATCTGGGTCCTTGGCCTCGCCTGACAGACACCGAGTCAGCTGAGCTGTCTGGCTGGCCCTATCTTTCTTTTTTAGGACTCTTCTGCTTTATCTTGGCCCGTACATCAACAATTGCTTGACTGAGTATTCCTGAGTATAATTGAATTCTGCTGTCTTCCGCTGGCCCTGTGGGTGGTCTCCCTGAAGCCCACCTGGCCTTGATGAGTAGCCTGCATCAGCCCTGGAAACCTGGTATTATAAGTCCTCCAACTACAGCCTTTTTTATTTTATCTTGGCCTATCCGAGACCCTGCATTACCAGAGTACACTTTAGAATTGCTTTATGAGGCTCAAGCTTAAGTGCGTCAGCTGGGCCATCTTCAGACCATGGATTAGCAAATTATAGTTCAGGCCTGTCTCAGGGGTCAGGGGATATGGCCTCGGGGTCTGCTTCTGACCCCTATCCTTCATTCCCTGCCAACTCCCTGTCACTCTTCCTGATGCCCTGACCCCATTCCTGCCTCCCCACTGCCCCGCCTCTCTGGAGTCTCTGCCCCAAGCTAGCTATGCGTGGTGCTGTGCTCAACCTCAAGGAAAGTGGCTGACGCGAGCTCCTTGCTGTCTAGCACGAAATTTGGGCTCCCTATTCATCAGGGTTCATTCAGTGTACATGAAATTTGGGTAGAAGAGAGGGCTCTCTATAAAGTGGTCTGAGTCTTAGATATGGGAGGCTGCCTTCCCACTGTCCAGCATGCAAAGGCTGCACATAGGTTGTTAGTTTTATTTTGAGGCAAATTGAAAGCACTTTCTCATGTCAATTCTATTTCCAATTATTCTTTGCTAGCACAAAGATATGCATTGAATGTGCATAAATTAACCCTGCACTCTGTGTGCGCATCTGTGTGAACTCTTGGCTGTCCTGCAGAAGCATTCCCGTAAGCTAAGAATAAGGACAGATAGCTACCAGGTGTACGTTGATGTGTGCTTTTCTTCTCGTGCCTGTGCTTTTGTTACTTTTCCTGCTACGCTTTGGAGTTTCACACGTTAAGACGGCCTTGCCCCTGCTCCTCGCCACACGCTTGAAGCCGTGTCCTCAGCAGTTATGGCTCCACGCTTTTATGCTCCTTGCCTTGCAGGTGCCTGTTCTCAACTCATAGACTTGCGGGGAAGAAGGTCTCTGCTGTCCCTCAACCCTACCCGCCCTGAGCCTTCAGCAGGCGCAGTCAGGGATGGGCACTAAGTTCCGCTCCTGCCCGTAGGGTCGCTGTGGCCCGTGGTCCTCTGCATACCTATGATGCCCTGGATGCGGCATTTTCAGTTGCCCTCCCTCTGGGACAGCCTCGGAGGCTGGGAGAGGAGCCCACACGACTTGGCAGCTGGCTGCTCGCTGCAGACATGGCGGTGGCTGCCACATCTTTACCTTGGTCCCTGGAGAGAGACTGAACTGATCATACTTAAAACAAATCCCTTTCCATTGATTTTATTTTTAGGCAAAATGCTTTTAACACATGAAGCATTTTTATAGCAATTTCAGTTGCAAATGATATCTTTAACTTCCTCTTAATAGTGTCCTATTTGCCCCTTGCTTCCATTTTTCTGATTTTTAAGCAGGTTCTTCTGTTTGCCCCGCCCACTCTCCCACTATTTTGATTTTCTTAAAGTTGTCTTTGCTGACATCATTATCTCTCCATCTTACATAGCGTGTGCTGAGGCGCTTTGGACCAGGATACTACTCTGCAGGCTTTCTTGCTTCATAGTCCGCATTATGCAACGTGGGGCTCGTTGTCTAGAACCTTCAAGCGTGGCTTAGTGTTGGTAAGCTTCAAAGTGCATCTGGATTACTGAAGCTTTTCTTCCTCCCTCCCTCCCTCACTCCCTCCCTCCCTCTCTCTTTTCTTTTCTTCTCCTTCCTTGCTTCCTTCCTTGCTTCCTTCCTTCCTTGCTTCCTTCCTTCCTTCCTTCCTTCCTTCCTTCCTTCCTTCCTTCCTTTCTTCCTCCCTCCTTTTGCTTTCTCCTCTCTCATTCATACACACATAAAACTGCTATATTCAGACGCGACTGACCTAAAAGTTGCAACTATTCAACACGACCTGACTGACATTTTGGTATATGCATTAGCAGAAGTAAATGATATAATGAATCCAATTGAAAGAGTTCCTATCTATTTGCAGTTCTAGAACCAGGTCCTGGCTCCCTCTGCAAGGCAGAGCATTCACTGAGGAAGCAAGCGTAGAAAGCTGGATTAGAGCCACAGAGGGTGGAAGAAGCAGGAAGCAGGACTTGAAGTAGTTTTCCCATTTGCTGACAGAATGGAAACAACAAGGATTTCTTCATGCTGGCCTAAGGAATTTGACAGCTTTTCTGATTTGTTACTGTGAATCTCTTTATTTTGTTTTTATTTTCTGAAGAGGCCTGGTTCAGAGTTCAGCTCATCCTGATGCCTTGGGAACCAGTGCAAGAACTCAGCCCAGGCACCCAAAGCGAAACCCTCCCTTGTCTTCATTTAGTAGCAGGTCCCACACAGTGATCCCCTCCTTACACTCTACTAGGCCCCTAGCTACTGTGTGTGCAGTGGAAGGGCTATGGTGAAGAGGATTAATGTAAAATCTGTGCTGTTAGCAAATTTCAACTGTATAATGGCGTACTGATAGCACTAGTCCTGGGGCAGCGTGCTAGACCTCCAGGACTCATCTATTTGCATAGCTAAACTTTATAGCTCTTCTGCAGCCCTGGAAATAACCATTCTGCTCCACCACTCTGAGGCTCAACTGTTTTGGACTTCACATACAGATGCGATCTAGCAGTATGCGCTTTTCTGTTCTTGGAGTGCTTATAGTCATGCAAGGGTGGAGGAAGCAGACATGTTCCAGGGCCCCATCCATCTTGTCAGAAATTGGGGTGGGGGGTTGCTTCTCGTAAGAGTGAGCACAGTGCTGCTGCGTTGCCTTTGAGTCCTCTCGCTGTGCACAGACACGTGGGCTCCTTCTGTATCTTAATACTCGGAATAGCGCTGCTTCCAACAGCAGCATGCCGGCATTTCCTCTAGCTGTGCCTCCAGGCTATTGCCCATGCGCCCAGGGCTGGGCTGGGTGGGGGGCGCTCAGTAGCGCTGTTTTGCATCTTGGAGGACACCGTGTACCGTTTTCCTTAGTGCTGGTCCTCATTCACATTCACACCTGCGGTGCACAGATCTCCTCTCCACCTGCCTGCAGACAGTGATTACCTTTGCCGTGATGGTCAGAACTGTCCTCGAAGGTATTTTAGCTCCTCTCTTGGTGGCTTTGGTTTGCAGTTCTGTGATATCAGGAGAGCTGTGTTCCAGCTCACATGCCCAATGGTCAGGCGAATTTCCTCTTATAATAGTGTCTCTGTGCACATTCACCTTTTGTACTTTTTAGAAAATTTACTTATCATTTCTTCGTTTATTTATGTGTTTGGCACAGGGTCTTGCCACACAGCTCGCGTTCATAGTGGCCCCCTGTCTCAGCCTCCCCAGCACTAGGAGTACAGGCGTGCACCGCCACGCCCAGTCTCAGTAGCCTGCCCAGATTGCCCCCGGTTCCAGGTCCAGCACAGCATGTTGGACTGAGGATCGAACATGAGTCCTTGCACTCGCCAGCTAGGCGCTTAGACCACCCAGCTACCCCCCCCACCCCCCACCCAATGCCTGTTCTTTAAAAAAGTATTGTTTGTATTCTTCAGTATTGGGTTGTATGAGTTCCTTCTAGATTTTGGATATTGACCCCTGATCAGCTATTTGGCTCCCAGTGAGGTTTTACACTGTGGCATCTCTTCACACTTTGTCTCTTTTGTTGTATATAAAGTATTTGGGTTGATATAATGCCACTTTTCTATGTTTTACTTTTGCTTTTATTCTTTTGATATCATAGCCAAAATGTTATTGACAAGTCCAACATCAAGAAAGGTTTTCAGTGTCTTCTAGGACATTTAAGGAGCTGTGCATTAAGTTGGAACCGTTCGTCTGTCCTGCATTTTGTGTCTGTAGGAGGGGGAATGCCAGCTCCGACCTTTTGCACTGAGCATTCCAGTGATCCTAGCACCACTTGTCAAAGAGGCTGCCCCCACCCCGTCACGTGTTCTGTGCTTCTTTTGTCAAAGTTTCACTGACCCTAAACCTGTGGATTTGCTTCTGAGAAATATGCTTTGTGTCTATTTGCTTATTATGCTGGTGCCATGTCGCTTTGAGCTGCTGTAACTTTGCAGGACTTGTCAGACAGCAAGCGTGATGCTTGCAGCTTCGTGCTTCTTGTCCATGGTTGCTTTGGCTACGTGGGGTCTTCTTAGGGCTCCTATGAATTTTACACAGTTGGAATCCTCAGAGGTGGGCAACAGCTGTGGGCATCACAGAGGAAACCTATGGGGTGGCAGATCATTTCAGGAATGAGCGGACACGAGGGACCAGAGTGGTTAGTGGCTTCCTACACATGACTCTAGCCTCAGGAGCCACAGATACATCAAGCTCGTAGGCGTTTCATCAGGGGATGACACCAAGGCAGATGGCCCAGCAAGTGTGGACAGTGGCAGGTGCCCTCAGAGCCCCTCCTTTGGTGAGGGAACTGGGCTGAGGATTTCCCTGCAGCGCCCTGGAGTATGGCCCTGGAACATGGTGGCCGGCACAGGACAGTTCTCCCTGGCTGTCCTGGGCTGAACAGATTTTGTTTCCTCTTAGTTTTCCACACTCCAGCACTATTGTGAGCTCTTTGCTGTGCTTTCTGGGTTAGTAGACGTCTCACATCCTCTATGTGAGGCAGGGGATCTATGGCTCCTCGACACGGGCCTATCACCTTCTCCTTTGCATCTCAAGGTGGTCCATCCTCTTTCTTCCTTTTTTTACTATTGTATCTTTCAGGGTTTTACTAGAGGGTGAGATATAACACAAGATGCACCAACGCATAAGGAATTATAAGATTGACTTCTGCTCAGCCGGAATTGGATGAGGGAGTGTGCACACTGGAGATGGAAGGACTCAGCCTGAGGTTTGGAGTTCCCCTTGGCTTTTTGTGTGTCTGTATCAGGAGGCCAGTGAGATCACCACACAAGGCAGAGGAGTCTGCACCAGAAAGCTGGAGGATCCACAGCGCGGGCCACGGAGTCTGTGCTGGAAGCCAGGAGACAGCGTCTAAGCTGGCCACGAAGACCTGAGCTCCTCAGAAGAAATGGAATACTCCCCACCTTGTTTATCTGCTTTGTTTTTTAAATAAAATTCTTTTAAATCCTTTAAGGGATGAGTCATTTTAGGGTGGGACCTCCACACCCTTGGATGTGGAATCCTTGTGGAGATGTAGTTAAACTTTTAGCAAAATTTTTAAATTGACACAATTTATTAACTCCTACAACTACCTTATTTTAAGATATGCTTGATTAAAAAAACAAATTCATTTTTAATGAGTAAGGGTAATGTATATTTTAGGAACTTTTAGATTTCTTCTTCCTTGATACATGACTGATGTGATTCAGCCATTATTGTTGGAATTTTCATCTAAAATATGCCTTTCTAG
>PVKN010035178.1:0-11695 GCA_004027915.1 Capromys pilorides | reverse complement strand
GGGGCTCAAACTCAGGACCATGTGCTTGCCAGGCAGGCACTTGAGCCACTGAGCTATCTCTCCAGCTTAAATTTCCTTCTTAAGACAGCTTTCACTGCATCTCATAGGTTCTGGTAAGTTGTATCTGCATTTTCATTTGACTGTAAATATTGTTCAACTTTTTCTTTCATTTCATCTGTGACCCACTGATTGTCCAGGGGGTATTATTTAGTTTACAGACACATGGGTGACTGTGAAAGACAGGACAGTAGCAACGCTTATAAAATCACAGCAATATCAAAGCCAGTTCTTCATAAACACAATGGCAGAACCATAGGCCACAAATATAATAAAGGGAAAACTCCCTAGGGACAGATGCGTCACCTTGCACAACCTTCCCCAAGTTAGAAAATGACAAATGTTCGTGGTGTGGCCACCCCGGCTCAGGCAGAGCGAGGGTCCCTGATGGGTCACTGGGTGGAGCAGTTATTGTAGGAACACGGCAGAGCCAGGCAAGCACCGGGCAGCAGGAAGGAGCTGGTCCCACAGCAGAGTTGCTACTGTCAGCCTGGGGATCTGGAGTCAGCCCGAGATACGGGGCGAGACCAGGTTCTGTGTTGCTCCAGCTCAGCCGTTCGCGGTCAGTGCCAGAGGCAGGAAGCGCCCCTGGGGCCAGCTCTCATGTGCTCGAGCTCTGCTGCAGACCTGATGACGTGGCTCAGTGCCTTCCCCGCTTCTCCTCTTTGCCAGGCTCCCGGTGCATACGGCCAACCTCTGAGTTCACTCTTGTAGACTTGCTGTCCCTCGCTTCCAGCAGGGCCCCGCTCCCGTGGGTCTATCTGTGGTGAAGTCCATTTCTCTGTCAGCTGGGCTTCATCCACTTTGGTAGGCTGCGATGGAACCACTGAGGTGCAGGGTTAATAACTTTCACTGGGCCTCATGGTAAGTGACAGGTGACTGCAGGGCAGGGACAGAAAATACTTGGCAATAGTATCCGTGAAAATAAGTGAGGTACGCTCCTGAGGTGGGGGGTACTGTGGGCGGGTGCTGCAGGGGCTGCCGCGGCCACCGCCTTCCCCTCCCCACCTCTGGCCCCTTCTGTCTTTTCACCGCTTCCAGCTTAAGCACTGCTTTCTGATGTTGGCGTAGGGCTCCTCGATTCCCCTTGCTTCGTATTTTCCATTCTCTTATTTTCAACTCCTCTTTTGTGTTAGGTTTATTTCTTACAAAAAGCACATAGCTGTACTGCTTTCCTCTTGCTTGTAGGATTTTAAAAACTGGTCAGCTGGTCCTGTACAGAGCTTTTATGAGTTTGCTGATATTTGTACTTCTGTTGTGTACCTTCTGGCTACTCTGTTTTTTTCTTTATTTCCTCTTGCTCTCTTCCTCCATAACTTTACTTTTCTTTTAAACTTTTCTCCCCTCTAGTTTTTTATAATCACATAACATACTTCTACTTTTTCAGTTTTTTTTAAAATTACTTATTTTTTTGGGACAGGGTTTCAATATACAGCTCTGACTTGTGCGATCCTCCTGTCTCAGCCTCCCCAGTCTGGGATTTCAGCTGTGTGCCATCACATCTGGTTTCTGTGGCTGGCCTGGCATGCAGTACTGGGGACTGAACCCAGGTCCTTGCTCTTACTAGGCAGTTTTTTAGACCACTGAGCTATCTCCCTAGCCTTTACCTTTGTATTATTAAGCAATGTATAAATCTACTTTCAAATAAGCTTCTAAGGCGATTGGCACCTAAATTCTCACTGGACCAGGCCTCCTCACCCGCTTTTCTCTCCTCCGCTTCACTCACTGGGATTTTAGAGTTGGGAAATTGTTTTCAAAGATCATCTTATTTTATTGAAACCTACTTTAAACATTTTTAAAAAAATACATGCTTAGGAAACAATCTTACTGTTGTCTTGTTCATCACTGCTCCCTGTTGGATTTGCCTTTTATTTGTGACAACATCCTGCCGGTCCACATCAGAGGCTGTAGCGCTGTCTTCGCAGTCCCCAGCAGCTGGGTGACACCTTCCCCTTCCCCTTCCCCTCCCTATCACTGGATGGCACACTGGCTGGACCCAGAGTTCTAGATGGAAAGCAACCTTCCTCCAGCTTAGCACTTTGAGAACCACACGCCCTCCGTCTTCGCGGGTCTAGAGATGCACTTAGAACCTAATTTTTGCGTCTTTTTGCACATGGGTTATTTTCTGTCTTTGAGGGTTTTCTTAGTCCCTAATGTTCTCTTTTTACCCTACAGCGTGTTAAAGGCTAAGTTTTACTTATGTTCCTCAGCATTTTTGAGGCAATTGGGACAGGAGTTTTATCTGTGATGCTGGCGTCTTTCTTTGCTCTCTTCTGCAAGAGCCAAAGTGAACATGTCCCTTGGGTGACTAATGCTTTGCCTTTCCAGAACAGCCCTGCAGCCTGGTTTGTCCCAGACAACGACAACCCTGCAGCCTGGTTTGTCCCAGACAACCCTGCAGCCCGATTTTGCAGCTCATCTGGACATACTTCTGTTATGTTCATTCTAAAGTTTCAAACATAACTTGCGTTTTAAAATTTTAACAAATATCTCCTCACTGCCTGTATATCCAGTTGGCTCTGTTTGATAACTTCCCATTCTGCTTCAAGGTGCTGTGTGTTCCCTCCGGCTCTCTGAGCCTCTGCCTCACCTTCGTTTGCTTACGGGATCTGCTGGTCTCTCTCGGGCGGACCCGGGCTGCTCCAGGCTGAGCAGCTGCTCCCTGGAACACAGTGTGAGGCTTCCCTGGGGCGAGTGCTTCAGGATACTCCAGCGAGGGGCACTGGGCTGCCTCAGAGTTTGCTTGTGGGCCTCATGGCCCTGCTCCTCTCAGGCACAGCCCAGCTTTGGCTGGCCACTGTCCTACCTGGATCTGGAATTCCCTGCAACAGTCCTGCCTGGGCCTGAGGGATCCTAGAATGTGGAAGTCTGCAACTCTCCTCTAGGATCCCAGGGAAGGCCCCTGGGATCCTCCTCCCCAGAGGGCCTCCCTGGTGTGGTGGGTTCTCTGGGGACCCTGGATGGGTGTTGGATTGCAGGTGCAACTTTAGTCAGACTTCCCAGGTTTACTGCTGTGTCTGCTCCTCAGTGTGGCCGTGCCGCACCTCTCCTGACAGGTGCTCTTTCTTTCTTCTGTTTTCTCTTTCTTTTCAGCCCCTGCTACTCCTCTCTCATTCCCTCTCTCCTCTTCTCTTCATCTGTCCCTCCCTTCCTCTTTTCTTCCCTCTTTTCCTTGCTTTTTGTGGTACTAGGAGTAGAACCCAGGGCCTTTACACATTCCCAGTCCTCTTTTACTTCAAGATAGGCTCTCGCTAAGTTGCTAAATTGCCCAGACTGCAATCCTATGGCCCCGGCTTCTCAGAGTTCTGGGACCACAGGGATGGGATGCCGTGGCCAGACACCCATTCTCTTCATTTCAGAGTTGGTATGCCAATAGAGAGAGGCCTTTGCAGACGCTTGTCTTACGGTCTTGAAATTAGACGCATCTCTCTTGCTTTAAAATATAAGTGATACACCGTACTCTCTGAAGAGGGCCACGCCCTATAAAAATGGCTTGACTTTACGCTCCAGGCTTTTTTGCCGACACCGCTTGCGTGCAGCTTACCTCCTTAGAGGGAGACGCACTCACGGCGTGATAGAGAGTGGACTGCAAAGTTCTCTTCTTGCAAGACAATCCTTTGGCACAAAGCAGAGATCACCGAAGGGTGATTCATAATTGCCGCTCGTGAGCAGCCTGGCTGGGGTTGGCACTTCTTACATCTTTCTCTAATTGTGCTACCCTCTTTAATCTAGCCATTCTGGTGATTTGGTGGCTTAATGGATTTCATAAAAAGAGAAAGAAATAAACGCACTGTTGGATGAAACGCCATACCAACATTTCACCTAGTGCCAAGCACAAATATTTGTCTAGTGAGTGGGCAAGACACGCCCGGGAGAGGCGCTGGCTTAATCACAGATGCGGATCAGATGCACCTTGTACACCGTTCCTGGCTGCTAACTGAGGCGGGAACTGGGGCTCGCAGGCTAACCTGTACCTTGCCTCACCTGGCCTGACTGGCGTGCTGTACCGCCCTGCCCTGGTGTGGGGACACCCGACTCTTCCTGTGGCAGCACTGGGGCGGCTGTTGGCCCTGCCGGTGAGGGAGGAAGAGTGGAGCGACGGCCTGCCCGAGCTCGGACGCGCTGTCTCCAGGCCAGGTTTTGCCTGTCCTGGCGAGTCCTCTCACTTCCTTCATATTTAATCTTGGTAATTACGCCCTTGTTGCTCTCTGATCGGGGTGATCGCTGTTTACAGCAGGGCAGGGCGCGGCAGGCTGAGTGGGCGGCCCGTGCTGCCTGGAGCTGCGGCTGCTGCTCGGGGCTGGGAAAGGGTGAGGATCCTCTGGCGCTGAGGTTTCCGCCAAGGCGGCTTCCCCCTCTGGGGGCGGGGGCGGGGGCTGAGCCGCTAGGTCTGTGCCCTGTGCCTGCCAGGCATGGGGTCCCTTGGCCCAGCCCAGAATCTCACAGCGGGTCATGCAGGTCAGGCGCCGGGCGGAACCCTCGGATTTGGAGCAGGGATCTGGTGGGTGGCCCGCGGGCACCGCGTCCCGAGCCCCTTGCGGGTCACTTTCCTGTGGGTCCTACTCTCACGTGTCAGACAAAGTCAGGATTCTTCCCGGTTGTTGTGGTTTGGGGTTTTGTAGGGGAGCAGTGCAACACATGACACACTTAAAAAAAAAAATTATGCGCTTGCTACATGGTCTCACTATGCAGCTTGGACTCCTCCTGATCCTCCTGCTTTCAGCTTCCCCAGCTCTGGGATCACAGGCACGGGCCACCACCCCCGGACTTGGTTGCTAGCTCAGCGTGCCTGGGGGCGGGGCCGGAGCAGCACGCAGCACTGGGGATCCAACCCTGGTCCCTGAGCTCGCCTAAGCAAGCGCTTTGTCTGCTGAACTATCTCGTTGGCCCAGGACAAACATTTTAGAAGACTATCTTATAATGAATCACCCAAAGAATCATATCCAAGGAGTGCAGGAAATCTGTCCACACACTAAAGACCAAAGCACCCAGCTAAGGGCCTGCATCCCACTAAAATGTCCTGCATGAGTCCAGCTGAGGGCCTAGAGCCCAGGACAATGCACCCCCCAAGTACAATTGGAGGCCGAGAACCCACGACAATGTCTTGTGCAGGCCCTTTTCATGGATCTATGCTGAGAAGGCCCAAAGGTCAGTGGTGGAAGCTAGGAAGTCTGTGCCAGCAAAATAAAGGATCTGTGACAGCAGGCTGAGGACTCTGCACTGGAGCAGGAAGCAACGCTCAGGTAAGGATGAGAGCTCCCTGCAAAAGTTCCACAGCTGTCCTCAGCGACGGCGAGGTCCTGAACTAGAGAAGTTTGCGGAGAGGCTGTAGGAACTGTTGAGAGCCGCTGCTTCTCTTGCGCTGTTCTCCGGGGTGGCCCTGTCACGCTGGCTTTCCTGGTGAGCTCGGCTGTTCCTGTCAGAGGAGGAGGGGAAGATGGCACACTGCTCAGCCTCCTGGAGAAGCTGGTGACGTTTGTTTTCCTGGTGGGAACTCAGCCTTCCTCATCACTGAAGGAGATCAGGACCACACTGCTGCTGAGGACGGCTGTGGGGGAGCTCTGGTTCTTACCTTGAGAGTTACTTCCTGGCTTTGGTGTAGGCCCCTCAGCCTGCTGGCGCAGACCGCCTAGCTTCCGCCACTGACCTTTGGGCCTTCCCAGCACAGATCCATGGGGCGGGCCTGCGTGGGGCATTGTGGTAGGCCCTAGGCCTCCAGTTGGACTCGTGAGAGGCATTGTTGTGGGCTCCAGGTCTTCAGCTGGACTCATGCAGGATATCAGGATCCGGGCCCTCAGCTGGACACTTTGGTGTTAGTGTGTGGACAGATTTTCTGCACTCTGTATACACGATTCTGTGGGTGACTATTAAAAAACTCTTATAATTAAGTTTTCTGTATTGTATTATTTCCCTTGCAAAACCCCAAGTCATGACAATGGTCCAGAGGGTCATTTGAGCCTCTGGCTGCAGTGAGTCACAGTGCTGGGTGGGGCGTTAGGATGAGGCTTCTTCTCCAGGGACTACCGCAGGGTGTGAGTTCTTCAGAACACGAAATTTCCATCCTCCTCCCAGTGCTTCCAGAAGGTTATTTTTGTGCTTCAGAAAGCAGTACCAGTGTGGCCAACATGGTACCACAGATGGGACAGACTGTGTCTTTGTCCTTGTGCAAGTGCCCAGGCCCAGGCAGGACATCCCCTAGGCTGACGGCCCTGCCTGCCTCCCTGCGTGCTCCTGGCTATGATCATCCCATCTGAGGGTACTGCCGGAGGCATCCCATCCTAGTGTCCCTGTGACTGTAGGTGCTGTGGCCAGAAGACCCCGTGAGATGCAGCTGTGAGGGTCCTGTTTGGGGCCTGGAGTCAGTGGCCAGCCCCTCCTCTCCTGGCCAGCTCTGCCTCGAGGCTGGGCCCATGGGGAGCCAGGAGTGCCTTTTGCACCCTCGTGTCAGCTCCCACTGTTGGCAGCTGCTGAGGATGGCTGGGGCCCCTGCTAGGGTCCTGTATCCCTCTAGCTTGGCACTGGGGCCTGGCCAGGCTCCCCTCTGGCCCTGCCTCCTCGCTCTCAGCTGCATTCCTCAGGGAGGGAGTGGCGTGCAACCCCTGCGGGTAAGCATTGCTCCTCCCCTCCAGCCACCACCTAAGCTGCCCAGGAGGCCCCTGCCTAGTCCTGTCCCATGGTTTCCAGTGATTGCCCGGGGACTTTGGTGTGACCGCTGGGCCAAGTGTCACTGGACAACCTCTCCTTCCTCTTGGTGGGCCCCAGCCTGGACTCAAAGTCTCAAGTTTCTTCCTCCTCATCTTTCTTTCTTTCTTCTCCTCCTCCTCCTTCTTCCTTCTCCCTCTACTTCTTTCTCCTCTTCCTCCTCCTCCTCTTCCTTCTCCTCTTCCTCTTCCTCTTCCTCCTCCTCCCCCTCCTCTTCCTCCTCCTTCTCCTCTTTCTCCTCCTCCTCCTCCTTCTTCTTCCTTCTCCCTCTACTTCCTCCTCCTCCTCCTCCTCCTCCTCCTCCTCCTCCTCCTTCTCCTTCTGTATTTGGTACAGGGTCTCACTACACAGCTTGGACTCACTGTGATCCTCCTGTTTTCAGCCTCCCCGGCTCTGGGATTACAGGCATGCGCCAGGCATACTCTGTGGCCGGCTCATGCCTGGGGGTGGGGCCAACCTCTTCCCTTTTTAATCTGTTTTCTGAGCACAAATACTTTCCTAAAGAGGAAGAAAAGTACAAAGAAGGAAAGAGAGCCCCTCCCCGTGGAAACCACCCAGAGCCCATGTGCGCCCTGGCCATCCTGCCGAAACTGCCCCCCACCCCAGCTCTCCACAGGACTTCTGCACCTGTTTTTCCCACTGGAATCCCTGCCCTCTCAGCGCCTCCTCCCACAGAGGCCTGGCTCCACGTGAGGCGCATCTAGCACCCTCCACCCAGCCCATGTTTGCTTACAAGGATGAGCCACGCTGTCCCGTCCTGATGTCTGTTGATTGGTTGTGTAGCCTACCGTGAAGGAGGGCAGCTGTGTTTGCTGCGGTGCTCCCAGGACTCTTGGGACCTCCAAGAGTTTCCCAGAGGGGCCCTGTCTCTGCCCCAGAACACACAGACACCGAGAAACGAGCTCAGTAATGCATTTGAGATCGACCGCCAGGGGCGCTACAGGCTGATGGGCCCTAGTTGACAACCGAGGCGGGGCAGCAGGACACTCTTAAATATGTAAGACCTGAGGCTTGAGTACGGGGCAGAAAAGGCCACTGAACCCGTGAGCTCCTTTATCATTTTCCGTGGGACCAAGGACATTAATCATATTCACCTGGCTGCTTCCAGGGCCACATAGAGCCAGGGGCTGACAGAGCTTGTGCCCTGCAGGACAGCCTAGAGCCCAAGGCAGGCAGCTTTCTGAGTCTGCCTGTGAGGCCTGAGAGGCGCCGACTCGTTGGCCTGTCCAGGAAAAACTCCTGTTGCAACTCATTTATCCATCTGTTAAGAAATCCTGAGCCCATGAGGATTTCCAGAGAGTCACGGGGAGTTGCTAGTGGGACAATGCCACGGGGTGGAAATGTGCTAACCACGTCTTCCAAATCCATGTGCTGGCCAGACCTGGGAATGCAGGGAGTGGCTTTGTCTGGAGGCAGCTCGTGGCAGGCTGGCGAGTGCAGATGAGGTCACAGGGGCCCTTCTCTAGCCCGAGTAGAGTCCTTATAGACGAGGTTGTGGGGTGGCCCTCATCCAGCCTGACTCATCCCTGGAGTGACAGGGGAGTATCAACTTCATTGGTTTGGAAATCACTAGGAGATTAGGAGAGGAACTCCTGGGTTTGTCCTGAAGGCATGACCTTGGGTCTGTACTTGGTCCCTGGCCCCTTCTTCGGTGCTGTTCCCCTGCAGTGTACCCTACTTGTATAACCTCATCAGCTTTGTTCCACCAGACCTTTGCACCGTAATGAGACTGTGACCAAGGACTGAACCCTCAGAAACCATAAGCCAAATGGAACCTCTCTTCCCTTAAGTTGTGCATGTCTGATATTTAGTCCCAGCAACACAACTCTGGCTAAAACTTGAGGTCATGGGGTGGCATGGCCCTCGTCCAGTGCCCCAGTTGTCCCCATAGGTAAGGTCGCAGGATGTTCCTTGTTCAGGGCAACTGGTATCTCTATAGTGGGAAAATTTGGACAGACCCACTGAAGGAGGGAGGGTGGGCCTGGCAGGCCTGGAGAAAGGCTGCGATATTCTGCCTGGAACTGTGGGCAGGCTGGCATGAGGGTTGCCGGGGTCTGGCAGCTCAGCTCTGGAGCTGAAAGTATGGGGAGAAGCACTTCTTCATGTTACAGCAATCCTGACACTCCCGGGGACCCGCTGTAGCATCACGTGCATGTAGAGCCGGTATCTACCTGTACACTAGGTCTTTGATATTTAATCATCTCTTAAAGGCTCAGGAACTCCCTGGGTGTAAATTTCAATGACTGTGTAAATGGCATCAGCATGCTCTCTGTGACCTCCTCACGGTGGGGCCACAAGGCCAGTGCACCCCTCTCTCTGGCTTGCTCTACTCACGTCCTTGCCCCACACAGGGGCGCAGTTCTCGGAAGCTGTCCCAAGTCCCATGACTAGTGGGGCCCAGCACTCTGTGGAACCAGGTGGAGCTACGGGCCTTCTGTTCCCCTGGTCGGTGCAGGTTCACAGTTTCTTTTCCAGATGCAGTGGAATGCAGGAACCAAGAGCAGGAGGCGGGAGTGGAGGCTGGAAGGGTTTCTTGAACCAAGTATTCTCTCTGAAGACCATTTTAAGGGTAGAGGTTAAGACATTCTGTCTGTCCATCTGTTCATCTGTCTACCTGTTTCTTCCCCTCCTCCTTCTCTCTCATCTATAGCACATTTTATTTCTAGAGATTGACCTCCATGACCACACCTGCAAGGGCCCGCATGATGAAATGGGGCACGGTGCCCATTTGCCATGAGGTCCTGCAGGAACTCGGGCACGTCTCCACGTCCTGTCTACTTTCCACTGTCTCTCTTGCTCTGGCTCCACTGTTGACCTTCTCTCCCTGTTTCCAGGAAGTGACACTGGTAGTGTGGCTTGCACCACAGTGGCAATCCATCTTTGAACTTAAAACTTCTCCTTAAATATTCATCAAAACCCTGACTTCACCCGGCTGTCATGGGCCAGGTGAGCAACTTAAGACTAGGGTTGGGGCTCAGATTTGAGGCTCCCTTCAACACCCAGCAAACCCAAGCCCCTCTACCTTCTTCCTGCTTGGCCCTCTTGATGGTCTCCCAACTCTGAGTTACGCAGGGCTACTCCCCAAAGAGGGAATATGTCGAACTAAGGCTGGGAGTGAATGCTTCATAGAGAGCAGAAACAGTAGAAAGCTAAACAGCTTGCATCACAGAGCGGAAGGAAGGGCTTATCTGTGTTCACAGCCAGCAATATGCCTGGGACAGGGAGGCTGAGGTTTGGGGTGAACCCTGTAGGGTGCTGAACACTGGCCACGGGGTGGGGCTGAGCTGAGGAGAGGGCAGTGGAGACCGTGAGTAGACAAGAGTTCCTGGTGGGAGGCTGAGGCCACCGAAGCTCGCTTCGTCCTTGGCCCCCATGCCTGCAGCTGCCACACGAGGGGACCCCGTGGTCTGCCTCTTCCAGGTTTGATGGGTCTCTCTCTTTTTAATTTACGAAGTTTTATGAGTACAATTTTGCGATATGCAACAATTACGTTCATTGAGAGGCGCTTGTTGATGAGTCCTTTAAAACATTTTTATTTTTTAAGTATTTGGTACAAAGTCTCACTACGCAGCTTAGACTCACAGTGATCCTCCTGTTTTCCAGCCTCCCCAGCGCTGGGATTACAGGTGCGCACCACCATGCCCAGACTTGGTGGCTGGCTCAGGGTGTCTGGGGGTGGGGTCAGTGCAGCATGGGGTGCCGGGGATTGAACCTTGGTTCCTGTGCTTGACTAAGCAGGCGCTTAGTCTGCTGAGCTATCTCACTGGCCCCTCATTGATGTTCTTGTCTCCAATTCCACTGATGTTAACTGGAAGGATATCAGCTCTGCCTAGAATGAGCTTTAGTCACTTTTCTAGATAGTCCAGGATAAAAGTATGAGGGAGAGGGTCACTGAGTTGTGAGGAGCTCTGTGAGGAACGAGGGGGGACAGTGAGGATGGAGGAAGCAGGCAGTGAGTGGCCCGCTCTCTCGGCTCAGGGTCCACCCTGCGCAGGTGTCCTGGGCAGAACTCCCTGGGCGGATCCCTGATGCAGAGGCAGTCTCCTCTGCTAGAGCCTTCAGCTGCAGGAGGCTGCAGGAGGCTGGCTCCCAATGGCAGGACAGAGCTGCGGCTCTGCTGTGTTTCTCGCAGTGGCAGGAGGAGATGCTGAGGGTGGAACCTGGACAGCCTAGTTTCCCGTGTGGGGTGTCAGGGGGTAGCAGGAAGCTCAGGACTTGCAGGGTGACTGCTGCTAGGGTGTTGTGGAGGGGATGCGTCCCCAGCCTCCCCTGTCATGAACAGGACAACACTGCCCTTCTTGGGCCATGGCTTCCCGCCCACCACAGAAAGGACGGTGACGTTCCTTACTGCTCACTGAGTGACCCCATCCGCTTATTTCCAGAATTACTCTCCCTAAGGGCCACATGACCCTGTGATCCTGAACTTGTCCAAAGAAGTTTGCAAATTTTAAGGTATTTTTGAGAATAAAGATGACACATTGGTGAGTGTCACCTGAGACCTCGCCCCTGCTCTGTGCCGACACTGGCCTACCTCTGTGCACGCTGCGTCTCCTGTGGCCCTCGCTGCCCGGGCTTCCCAAAGTCCTGAGCCACGGTTGTGCTGCGCGGGCCTGACACAGAGCGGTGTCCTGTCCTCCTGCTGCCCGGATCGCTCTGTAGCTGGGCCGCCCTGCAGCTGGGCACACCTGGGTGCGGCACTGTGGAGGACCAAGCGGGGGCGACCCAGGCAGGGCCCACCTTGTCAGCCCCGACTCCACAAGCCAGCCTGGCTCACAGTCAGCGCCTCGCACACTGGTGGCCTCAAGTTCCCTCTCCTCGATGAAGAGACGGAGAGGTCTTGGGGAGGGGCTGTCCTAGGGGAACGGCCCCTCCAGCAGCCGAATACCATGTTTGGGGACTGAGCAGGGCAGCCAGAAGGAGGCCGGTCTAGGTGCAG
>PVKN010035177.1:0-11686 GCA_004027915.1 Capromys pilorides | reverse complement strand
GTGCTGGAGTCCATTTTTATGCTAAGTACTTATTTCAAGCAAGAGTTATGAACTATTTTTGAACGTTTTCCTAAAATGAAATTCTACATGAACTCTTTTGACCTTGAACTAACTTTGGGAATGTTCCAGAAGGGCCCCTGGGGCATCTGTGAGGGAGGCTGGTAAAGTAGGCCTATTGGATGTCTTGTGTAGTTTGGGGTGCATTATTGAACACTGCTGGTGGATGTTCATTGAGTTCTGTTTGTGCAAATGTATTAATAGATTCAGAGCTTGTGCGGGATTCCTAGATGTCCGATAGTGTTGGCTTGATGCTTTTGTTACAGGCTTAGTTACAGCATAGTGTCATGGGTGCTACAGAAAACTAAACTTCCAGGTCAGCTTATCATTATAAGGAAACTGCAGCAGAGCTGCAGCCAAGGCAGATCTGCGTTTGGGGACACGAATGCTGCGCACTGATTCTGGCCCCCAACTTTTCCTCTCCAAGAGGACTCACGGAGAGGCCTCTGATATGTACAGGTTTTGGATAACTCGGAGGTCACACTGTTGCACTGGGTCAGAGTTTCTAGGACTCTAACGAAGAGACTGATGGGCCCCAAGGTTGCCGAGCCGGCACAGGCAGAGCGCTTTGGCAGGCTTTCGTCGGGTTAGCTGGGGCTGGGCTGCTGGGGTGGGACTGAGTGGCTCCTCACGCTGACCCAGGGCAGCCTGTCTGCTTTGGCCCACTTAGTGGACAGGGCCACCCGCCTGGGCTGGAGGAAGAAGTAGCATGGTGTTGAAGGGTAGCTTAGTGTTAAGCGTGGGCCCGTGGAAGGTGTGGGCAGCTGCCTGCTGGCTCCGCAGTCTTTAAAGCCGCATGACTAAGTTCAGGGTTGCTTGTGTGCTTCTTGAAACTTAGTTGCATGTATTTAGGAAGAATGTGCAGGACGGTGGCTGGAGATTTGGGTGGTGTCAGAGCAAGGTGAGAAACACTTCCAGTCCCTGCGTTAGTCGCTCCACGTATTGGCAGCTTCCGCGCTCATTTCTAATTATCTTGAATTTTTCATCTTATTTAGAGAGTAACTCCTGTACTGTGCTGCAGAAACCCATGACTCAGTCCTTCTGTTGGATTTGGTGTCCCTTTTCTCACTCTTTCTGTCCTCTTCCACACAGCTTCTCTAGACTCTAGTGATCACTATTGCACTCTACCCATTTATGAGGTTCACTTATAGTTTCATTTATTTGAGAATATCTATTTGTATCTGACATATTTCATTTAACATGATATTCTCCAGTTCCTGTCCTGTTGCTGTGACAGGATTCTGTCCCTTTTATGGTTGTATAATATTCCACTATAAAGATTTACTACATTTCTTTGTCAGTTTGCTTATTGATTGACTCCATATCATTGTGTAGTGTTTCAATAAACACGAGGGTGAAGAAGTCTCAATATGATTGCTTTGGGACATTATCCAGTAGCAGGCTTACTGGATGGTGTGGCATTTCTATTTCCTTAGACTATGTGCTGCCAAAGTGAGCACATCTATTTCTATAGAGTGGAATCCCTGTGCTGTGTTCTAGTGGGGTTCTACTAAGGCCTCCTTCACCAGCTGGGTCTCATCCACACATCAACCCCACCCCCACCCCCACCCTCCAGTCCTTCACATTCTGAAGTACTTACTATGGCTCTTGATCAGAGCCTTTCTATCTGGCATGAAGGTGTGAGCGCATCACAGTTTGGATTTGCATTGCATTCCCCTCCTTGTAGACACAGAGTAGTTCTTCATGCAGTCCTGGGCCATTTGTGTGTCTGGGAAGCGCTACTCAGATCCCATTCTTGATTGGATGGTTTTGAGTTTCTTGTATGCTCTTGATATTCATCTTCATTAGAAGCCCAGCTTGTAGGAAGCTTTTCTGGTTTTGCAGGCTGTCTTTCCACTCAGATGAGTCTCCTGGCTGCGCAGAAGTGTCTGTGATGGGATTCAGTTGTTTAGTTTTACTCTTTGGGTTCTTATTGAAATACTCATTATTTATGCCAGTGCCTTGGAGGGATTCCTTTGTGTGTTTCTGTAGTAATTTCATAGATTCAGGTCTTGCATGTAGGTCTCTCATCCATATTAAAGCTGTGTGTGTGTATGTGTGTGCATATGTGCATGAGTGAGAGGGTAGGAATCTAATTTGTTCTTCTGTGTGTGAACGTCTAGTTTTGCCAGAACCCTTTACTTCAAAGGTTGTCTTTCCTTTCATGCATGTTTTTGGTGCCTTTGTCTGTCATTCCCTGTCCATATGTGGGTCAATTTCTGACAAGTTGTCCATCTTGTTCCACTGGTTTATGTGTCCTTATGCTAGTGCCATGCTGTTTTAATTATGATAGCTTTTAGTATGCTTTGCAGTTGGATATTGTGATTTCTTCAGCTCCTCCCCTTTAGGGTTGTTTACCTATTTTTGTCTTCTGTGTTTCCAGGATACTTTATTCCTGTGAGAGGAATAGCTCTGAATTTGTAGATTACTTTGACCTGTGTGGCCATTTAAATGACATTAATCCAAACCGCACCTGTAGGGTACCTTTCCCTCTTTGCTGTATCCCTAATAATTTCTGCAGCCTGTAACTCATATGGAATAAACAAACTAACACAAATCAGGGGAAATTCATGTGACTGTTCAGAGAAAGTCTGGCCGGAAACGCTGTCATATGAGGCCACCCCAAGATCTTCTTGTCGCCCACACTGCAGTGGAACTGAGGACCCCACAGTTGGGTCCACTGACCTGTTGGAGGATTCAAGGCCACTGACTCCTCCCAAGCATCTTGAGATGTGAACAGGTTCGTGGAGCCTGTCAGAAGCCAGCACTCTGCCTACGCCCTGCACGCCTTGTCTTTCCCTTGGGCCTTCCCCTTTCCCTCACTAGGATTATAGTCATGACGAGATTTCTAGATCATTCTCACTCTCGGGTTGGGTGTTCACTTACTAACTTCAGGGCAGAATCTGCAGTGCTCACACTTCAGTGGCACTTCATGTGGCAAAATATAGTCACAGCATGGAGCCTTGGTTATGAGAAAAGCCAAGAGAGCCTGCTGGGCTGGGATGAGCTGCTTCTCACCTGCCTGTTCTTCAGTCGCCTGGTCTGGAGCCGGGCTGGCTGTGGAGCTGCTCCCTGGGGAGTTGCTCTGAGCTCCGGCCCCTGGAGGAGCACGTCCTCAGGCCTCGGGCCTGTGCAGCCATCTGTGGCTTCTGAGGCTGAAGTGACAAGAACACAAGCACCCTGTCGTGACGACATCCTCATCTACGGATGGCGGACTTCACAGAGTGCTCGGTAATGAGCGCCGGCTGTGGCGTGTGCGCCAGCGACTCACCAGCACGACACTGCTGAGAGTGGAGGAGCCGAGCGTGGCTCTGAGCTCTCGGCTGTGGGCTGACTTTCACTCCGGGGAGCAGGAGCGCAGGAGGGTGATGGGGGCGTTAAAGGACCGAGGCCATGGGCCTGGAAGGGGCATTTGTGTCGGGTCCAGTGGAACCAAACCATTAGGAATTAATCACAGTGACCAAGGTCCAGCTGGTGGTGCAGGGCTGGCGGCAGGCTGACTGTGAGCAATGCACTGAGGCTGGGGCTGCTTGGCTGGTGGGTTCAGCAGCTGGTGGCCAGCTGTGTCGTTTTCTGTGCCTCACTTTGGTTTTCTATAAAGTCTGTCCGATCACTCTAGAACCTGCTCTGCTTCTGGGAGAGGAACCATCTTTATATTTCTTTGCTGAAATAAGCTGTACTATAGTCAGTCTCAGGAATCTCCCCCAGCACTGGGGACTGTGTGGCCGCGGGCTGCACGGCTCAGCGTGGGGCGGGCCGTTTCACTGTCGCCTCGCTGTATCCTCCCTTCGTCCTCCACAGCACCTGGCTGTGGCTTTGCAGAAGAGCTCGGCATCAGCGAGAAGCAGTTGCTTTGCCACGGTCGGACTCGCCGCTCTCTCCGTGCAGGCCCATGCCTCCTTCTGTTTTTCATTGCAAGCGTGGGTCTTTGTTACCATTTTGAGTATGCTGTGACATAGCAATTACACTCACCGTGTGTCCAACGAGTAATGTCTCCTAGAGTCACAGCCCTGCAAAATACTTGACAACATACGCACAGGGACAGTTGACTGCTGTGGCAGGTGATAGCTGCCACCCGCTTAGCTGATTGTGAGAAACATCCCTATTAGAATGTCAAAGTGCGCCTCCTAGGGGGACCCCTTGAAGCGAGGGACAACACCATCCACCATAGCCAGCAGGGTGAGGGTGCCACACAGGCAGAAGGGGCAGAGGCCAGCAGTGGCGGGCTGCACGGCACCCTCTGCTGGGGGCTTTAGCAATGGCCAAATCAGGCTGCCTGCTCAGAGGTTCTTGAGGCAGATCTGGAGTGCGGCTCCTCATATCTCAATGGTTTACGAGCTCCTCAGGTGACCTGAGGTGCTGCAGGGGCAAGTGCGCCCCTGAGGCCCCAGGGATTCTGGGGGGAAGAGCGCTCCACAAGCTGCCTGGCCAAGAGCTGGCTCCCTGACAGCAGGCTCCCCCAGGGGGCAACAGAGTCCTGGCCTCTCTGGATCCTGTGACCCGGGGAGTTGGGAGGAGGGTGTGCTGCTTCCCTGGAGACCAGACCACTGATGTCATGCAGCCCCTGTGTGTTTTCTTGCTGCCCTGCCATGTGCTTGTGCAAATGTTATTCAGCCTTAAAAAGGACAGCCACTGAGGTGGTGGTGGGGCCTAGGCCAGCCGTGGATGGAGGAATGTGGTGTGGTGATGGGAGGGAGGACAAGGGAGATGCTTCATGGGTGAGGCCCCCAGGACAAAGATCACACGTGTGTAAGACATTCTCGAACAGGGCAGGCAATGTGGAGCAGGGCAGGGAGCAAGAGGCAGGAGTGGCCTGTGTAGTGCAGTTCTCTTTTTATTTTTATTATTTAAAAAAAATTTGAAAATCTACTTATTTGGTACAGAGTCTCGCTATGCAGCTCAGACTTCTAGTGATCTTCCTGTTTCAGCCTCCCCAGTGCTGGGATTATAGGCATGCGCCATGATGCCCAGTTTCAATGACCCGCACAGCGCATGCACCCAGAGTTCCAGGGCTGGCATAGCATGCATTACTGGGGATCGAACCTTGGTCCTTATGCTTGCCAGGCAGGCACTTGGACCAACGAGCTCTCTCCAGCCTGTAGCGTATAATTCATTTTTTTTTTTTTTGAGACAGGGTCTCACTAAGCAGTTCAGGCTGGCCTTGAGCTCACTTTTGTGGCCCAGGCTGGTCTCAGACTCACAGCGATCCTCCTACCTCAGCCTCCCAAGTGCTGGGATTCCAGGCGTGCGCCACCATGCCCGGCTCTGTAGTGTGTAATTCTTATACAGGCTGTTCCCAGGAATATTTCCATTCCTTCATACTGCTGTAACCAGTGCATGCACATTTCCATGTGCTAAGCCCCAGTTATGTAATCGGATCCCCCTGTACACCTGCACTAGACCAGCAGGGTCACGTCCTCAGGTGTCCTAGGCACTCCTGAGCTTCGCAGCAGTCTGAGTGGTTCCCCACATGGCATGATTCCACGAAACAGGTCAAGATCCCAGAGCGGTCACGTTCACAGAGACAAAGCAGAAAGCGGTTCCTGGGCTTGGGGTGGTGTTTCAGGGTGTCCAGGTGAGCGTGTGTGTGTGTGTGTGTGTGTGTGTGTGTGTGTGTATGTGCATCTGCATCTGTGCATCTGCGCAAAAGATCCTGTCCTGGATGGGGGAGACGGTTATGCGACAGCGAGGGTGCACGGGGCCTCCGACTTGTACCCTTCACAGGGCACAAACAGTACCATTTATGGAAAGATGACTTTTACCATAGTAGGGAAGAAGCTCTTGAGGCTAGCATCCTGGTTTCTGTCTCCTCTCCATGTTCTTGGCGGGCTACAGATTTTTCCGTGCTCTGCAGCAGCCAGGCCTCAGGCGAGGGGCTTTTTCCTCTGAGAGCGAGGGGCTCACCTGGCCTCTGAAGCAAGATGCTTTGTTATAACAGCCACTTAAGTACCGACAATTAAGACCAGTGCCCATTACACGGTCATTTAAATGTGTGGCAATTTACTAATGCTTTTTATCAGCTAATGGGATCAGAAAGAGAGGTGAGCTATGTTTAAGAGATATACATACTTTAAAATGAGGGCAATGACCGATTAATTGGTATTTCATGAAATAGAGACATTTGGTTGGTAGGAGAGAGGGGGGCAGCCTGGGACAGACAGGCGCAGGCCCCTCATTAAGTTGTCAGATGGGCGGAAGGCCTGGCCTTCTGCCTTGGGCTGGCCATACACACCCCCGAACCGATAGGTTTCTATCAACTTGCTAGTCTCGGGTCCAGGAAGGGAATGGCAGTCTTCTGTGGGCCCCAGGGGACTCATTCCCTCAGGCTGGGCCAGAAAGTCTCCTGGAGGCTGGCAGGTCCCGAGGCGGCCAGCACGCCCACGGGCCAGAATTCCAGCACAGGCTGAGGTTCGTGGAGGCTGCAGTCTTCCAAGCCTGGGTTGCCATATCTGTGTCCTGGGCCCCGCTGGGTCACCCAGAGGGATGGCTCTTGGCTGACCTCTAATGTCTCTAGTTCCTACTTCCTGGAGGTGGCGGGTGGGCCTGAAGAGGGCCTGCTGTGGCTTCCATGCGGTTTGTGTGTGGCCCTGGAGGTTCATGTGCAGCAAGTCTGATCCCCGGGGTGGCAGTGGGAGGCCACTGCGTCACCCTGCAGGGAGTCATGCTGGTCTTTGGAGAGAGCTTGTTGTTGTGCAGTGCGGCCACCCAGGCCCTGTTGCACCTCTGGTCACTTTGTCATTTCTCTGTCCTCTGAGGCAGCCAAAGGCTTTTCACCAGGGCTCGGGCACACATCCTACAGACCCTACATCCAGTGGAATCGAGATCTGAGTCTCTTCATAAAAGTTCTTGGAGCAGGGGTTCGAACTCGGGTCCTTGTGTGCGCCAGGTGGGTGCTTCAACCGCCGAGCTATCTCCCCAGCCCTGCTTTTCTCTCGTGTACATTTGGGGTTCTTTTATGGAAAGTGCTGCTTGTACCACTGTCTTGAGGGACTCTTTGAATATTCTTTTAGTAGCTTCAGAGTCTTAGATTTTATGTTTAAATCTTTGATCCATTTTGAGTTGATTTTTATCCAGAGTGAGAGATGGGGTCAAGTTTTAGTCTCCTGCAGAGGGACCCCCAGTTTCTTAGCACTCCTTGTTGAAGAGGCTGTCCCTTCTCCATTGTATCTGATTGGCGCCTTCATTATAAAACAGTTACCTATAGGTTGATGGGCTCCAGAGTGAGATATTTGCCTTGTCCCAGTGACCTGCATGTCTGTTTTTGAGAGCACCGAATCCTAACCACTAGACCACCAGGGTAAGTTGTGTCTTTTTTATACCATGCTGTTTTGATTCCTATGGCTCAGCAGTATGTTTTGAAGTCAGGTATTGTCATACTTCTAGTGTTGTTTTTCCTTGCTCTGGATTGATTGTTAATAGGAGTATTAGAGTTGCATTTAGAATTCTCCAAAAGGCCATGTGCTGAGGGCATGGTCCCAGCCTGCGGTGCCGCTAGGAGGTGGGTGCAGCCTTGAGGTGGGGGAGCCTAGAGGCACAGAAGGGCAGGAGGGAGAAGCAAGGTCACTGGAGCACAGTCTGGGGTGGGGAGTGTGGGCCCTGGTGCCTCTCTGCTTCCCAGTTGTCACGAGGCAAAAGCATGTTCCTCCACTGGGCACTTCTGCTGCATGATGTGTCATGCTGCCACAGGCCCGAAGCAGCAGAACCAGGTGACTGTGGCCTGACACTTCTGCCCCCTGAGGCAGAATGAGTCTTTACTCTTCTAAAGTCATTTATCTTGGGTGTCACAACAGGAAGCTAACCCTAAACTGGTTCCAGGCAGGGTCTTGTGGACGTACCTGGCCAGGCAGTTTGGAAGCCTTCACAGCAGGCTGGGGAGAGGAGCTTTGCGGAGTTCAGTGAAGCAGCCTAGAGGAAGCTGAGGACACTGTGGGCACCAAGGGCTGGGGGACACGAGGGTGACCAGATGACAGGCATGCTGACGGGAACACTAGAGAGGAAGGGCAGCCTCATGAGGCTTCAGAGGGAAGTGGGGGCGCCCTTGGGAACCCGAAGAGATGCCATTCCCAGTCCATTTTGGCAAAGAGTTTGTTTCCATTTGTCCATGCTCTGAGGTGCTACAGGAGACTGAACTTAAAGATGATAGATTACCTTGGTGGAAGAGATTTTAGAGCATCCCAGATTCAGGCTGGGTATTGCTGCTCCTTTTGCCAGAATTACAGTGAGAATCAGAAGCAAAATATAAACAATTTGGAAAACTTAAAGTTTGGTCAAATAAGAATGAATGTTAGGGGTCGGAGAGATAGCTCCGTGGCACAAGTGCCTGCCTGGCAAGTACAAGGTTGTGAGTTCAAAACCTGGTCCCACCAACAAACAAAACAAAAGAAAACAAAAAGAATGAATGTTAAATTTTAGACAAAGAGGGTGCCCTTGCTAAAAAGATTCAAGTTATTCAAAAAGGCAAGTTCCTTACACTGGGGCAACCGGAAAGATGCCTTAAGGGTGGCTCAGGAATGGGCAAGATCCCACCCATCGCAGAGCCCAGACTCAATACTGTGAAAGTTTAAACCTGTTTCAAAGGCTGTGGCTTATGAAGAGAGCCCCAAGGCACTCTGGACCCGGGGGTTACTCCTGTGTTCAGCCATCCCAGCTCTGAGAGGCTGCTGCAGCTCTGATCCTAGGAGACCCAGGTGCTGGTCTCACCGGTGCTGTCATTTGGCTTTGTCCCCGTGGGGCTGGATTGCAGGCATGCTGATTGAAGGCAAGGGCTGTTGGTGTGAAGAGGTTGCTATGGAGATTTCAAGGGAAGCCTGTGCAGTCAGGCAGTGCATGGCACGGTCACAGTCCCAGCAAGTAGCCTCCAACCAGAGTGGTGGGTGAGGCGGAAGCTGCTGTGGAGGTCCCCAGGGCAGGGGCACCAGGACTGCGGAAGTCTGCTGAGGAAAGCTGCAGGCAGTGAGCAGAGCTGGCCCCGGAGAAAATATGGCGCTGCACCCAGCATGGGTTACAGCTTTAGCTCCACAAATAGCCGTGGGCTCCCAGGCAGACGCAGAACTCAGGGTTTCATGTTTTTCCTGCTGGGTTCTGGTTGTGCTATAATCTGATCTCTGGTTTCTGTGCCCTATTTCTCATTTTCAGAATGTGAATATTTATCCTATGCTATTGTATCTAACAAGAATGCAACTTGCCTTTTGATTTTTTTTTTTTTTTAAACAAGCGCTTACTGCTAAAAGTTTACCTTGAGTCTCAGAGGAAATAGAGAGTAAATAAATTTTCATTGTGGACGTCTTTCATATCCTTGGTTGAGTTTATTCTAAAGTGGTATTTTATTATTTTGTTTTTGGCAGCTGTTGTAAATGAGGCTATCTTTATGATTTATTTTTTAGTAAATTGGCTATTAATGTTATTGGATTTTTTTTTTTTTTTTTTTTTTTTTTTTTTTTGTATATTGAATTTTGTACCCTACTTTACTAATTTTGTTTCCAGTTCTGTCTTTTGGTGGAGTTTTAAATTTTTTCTATATATAGACTTAAACTGCTATCTTGGTTACTTTTCATTCCTTTCTGGACCAAAATATCCAACACCCCAAATTAAGGAAGGAAAGGTTTATTTAGCTCACCCTTTGTTGAGGTTCCAGTCCATACCCCGATGGCTCCCAGGCAGAGTGGCACATGGCAGAGGGCAGCAGTTAAAGGGAGGGGCAGCAGCTGCGGCTTCTAGCCAGCCCCTCTCCCCTCCTTACACCGTAAGCAGGCTACCCTGGGCTGGCGGTGTAGACCTCACACTGTGTCCGTGTCTGGGTCCTCCTCTTGCACAGGATGAGGATGTTTGCAAAGTAAGAGCCCTGGCTCTCCGTTGAGTCACTTAATTAAACATCAAGCTCCTCGAGTCCACACAGTGTTTCAGCCAGTACAACAGCAGACAGGGATCGTTGGGCTTTCCCCTATTCGTGTGCCTTTTATTTCTTTTTCTTGTTGTCTTAGTTACTTTTACTCGTTGCTGGGATAAATACCCGACACTCAAAATGAAAGAAGGAAAGGTTTATTTAGCTCACAGTTGCTGGAGATTTCGGTCCATATTCAGCTGGCCCAAGGCTGAGTGGAACAGGACAGAGGGCATCCAGTTCATGGTGGCAGAACAACCACCAGAGCAGAGAGTAACAGTTCTTTAAAGAGTCTCTTTGTGCTCAGTCACTCTGACGTGGGCCCATTGTGCCCTAGGGTGGAACCAATCGTACCCCAGGATGGGCCCCTGATCTCACTCTAGGGAGGAGCCAATCATATCCTAGGCAGGCCCAGGTCATGCTCCAGGGAGGAACCAATTGTAACACATAATTCTAGTGGATCATGACTCATGTCTCAAACTCTAGAAGTCCCCGCCCCATGATTGCATGAGGCTTTGGGGGGACAACTAGACATAAACCATAACACTTGTCTAATTGCTCTTGCTAAAGCTTCTAGCAGTACACACTGCAGAACAGCGAGTGCTCAGCCTTGTCTTGGTCCCTGATTATTGAATAAATGCCTTTGGCCCTCTACCTTTCAGTATAATGCCATTTGCCTTTATTTTGGTAAGGTGCCTACTTTATTTATCAATGGATGTTAAATTTTATGAAATGCTTTCTCCAGCATCTATAATGATAATCATATTTTAGCCTTCATTCTAAAGGTGTATGATTGATTTGCATAAGTTGAACCATCCTTTCATCCTTGAAATATAGCAAGGTCATGATGTATTTTGGTATCCGATTGAATTCAATAGTATTTGGCTAGTATTTTGTTTTTTTAATTTTTATTAAAATTATTTAATATATTAATTATTTATATTTTAATAAGAAATAACATTGAGATAGTTTCAAAACAGGTTAGTAGGACAGCCACAATAATTGATACAATGTATGTTGTTGTCTTCATAGTAGTTGTTCAGAGTACAAGATGCAGACATGATAACTTTTCTAGACACTATTGGAACAAATATTTCTTCTCATTGAACTAAGAGAAAGTAGTTGTATATATCGAGCAACATTCCATGATAGTAGTGTGTTATCGGCAGATTTAGCTAGTGTCTTCTCAGGAATCGTTTCACCTAGGATCGCTGGTGATGCTGACCTGTCCCTTGTAGGTACTGTTGCATCTTTATCTGCTTTTGATAAAGAGTGGCTCTGAAATGCTTACTGCTCTTACAGTCCTTTGGAATTGTTTGAGGTCAACAGGCCTGAGGTCTCTAAAAGTCGGGCAAAGTGCGCAGAGCCTGTCTGAGCCTGGATGTTCTTTACTGGGCGACTTACTGCCCCTCAGTGCCTGTTGAGCTCATTGTTACTGGTCTACTCAGTCCTTTTATGTCCTCATTGTCTAATTTTATTAGCCCATATGTGTGCAGAAACTGTCCATTTCTTCCAGGTTTTCCACATTGTCAGCATAGTTTTTCGTAATTCTAAAGATCCTTTCTATTTCTGTGCTATCCGTTGTAAAGCCTCCTTTGTCGTCTCTAATATTAAACTTACTTGGATCTTTTTTTTTTTTTTCTTAGTTCATCTAGCTAACGGCTTATCAATTTTTTGGTCTTTTTTTAAATAAAAAACTATTTGTTTCTTTTACATTTCATATTTTTTAGCGTCTTTTTTTTTTTTTTT
>PVKN010035176.1:0-11683 GCA_004027915.1 Capromys pilorides | reverse complement strand
TGAAACCTCCAGGAACTGTGAGCTAAATAAACCTTTCCTCCCCTAAGCTTGTGTGTCGGGTATTTGTTCCAGCAAGGACAGAATAGTAACTGAAATAGCTGCTTACCAAGACTTTGTGCTTTGGGCACTCTGGTCAGTGTTCTCAATACTAGCTGAGCAACAGGATGTGGAACCTTTTAGAAACACTGATGCTTGAAGCTCCAGTCTTTGGGATTCCCTGAGGTGGGGCCCAGGCATGGGTATTTTGCCAAAGCTCTCCAAGTGACAAGAATCAGCAGATAAAAAGCTATACATTTATGTCTTTTGGGGGTGGGGCAAGGGAGAGGCCTGAGTGCCAAGAGAAGCCTTTCCTCCGGTCAACTGTAAGGTAACAGTCGGCGCGCTGGGGACAATGATTAGAGGCTGAGCAGTGCTGAGCCTCAGCTGTGGAAGGGCATGAGCAGACAGGATACAGTAGGCTGCAAGACCCTAAGCATGAAGCCAATAAAAAGCTAATGAAGTCAGAGAAGGCAAATGGTTTAGGGCTGAGAAATGAAGGTTATTTATGCGGTACTGGTGGCTGCACTACTGATAAGAAATGGAAAAGATACCAACCAGTTTTAAATTAAGCCCACTACAGTGAGTAATCTACATTTATAATTAAAAAACCTGGAAAAGCATGTGTATCATAGAGTTTTTGGAAACCATAGGAAAACCCTAGTTTCAATTCCTAGCAGAACCATGTGTGATCTCGGGAATGTAACAAGTTCTCTGAGCCTCAGTGTTCTCATCTGAAAGTATTGGCAATAACATACACAATAACGTACCATAAAGATTAGGTGAAATGAGATAAAGTACGTAAAAGCCTATTGGGTATTAAGAACAAAAGTGGCCCCCAAAAGGTAACAGCAGGAAGCCGAGCCCAGTAGACGGTACGTGTTCAATTTTAGTCAACCACGATCCACGATTAATTATTGCTTAGTTTCTAAGTTACTTCCCTATTTTGTATTTTGGCACTGACTAAAAGTGTTACAGAAATAACCTAAAATGATCTGCCTATTTCTCTACTGTTGCTTCTACACTGCAAGCATTTGTTTTACTTCTATAAAGGAGACAGTTACATACTAAACAATTTCTATAAAATTTAATCAAGATTATAAGTGAAACTAACACAGTCACACTGACAAAATAACAAACACAACAGAAGAAAATTCTATTTCCAAATAAGAATTCAGCTGGTGATGTCGCTAAAAAGCTAAGTTTCTTCTTGGCAAAATGAAAAATACAAAAGAAAAACAGGAGTAATAAATGTTTCTCCTTTACTTTCCTCACTTATGCCCTCAATATAAAAATTGAATTTGTGCTATAATAGCTGAAATAATCAAATAACTGAAATTAGCGCTATACCAATGATCTGTAAAAATAGGAAGGAGTCTTTTTGAATGATAATAATATAAGATCAGTATCTTCCAACTTTTATTTCATACACGCTGCATTTCCACTTTACATTCCTTTGCCTGATTAACACCTACCAAAGGTTTGGCTCAGGAGCTTTACTTGGTAGGGAGAGTTGGGGAAAGCTGTTCCTAACTCCACCTGTTCTTTCACCACCCAGATTCCAGCAGAAGCCTTCTTTGCTCCACAGTGCCTCACGCTTCCGTCTACATTTTACCTAGTAACATAAATACAGGTTTCTGATGTGCGTTTCCTCACTAGGCTGTGAGCTCATTCATCTTTCATTTTTACCTTGTAAGCTAAATGTAGGTTTCTATGTCTCCCTTGCTGGGCTGTTAAGCCTGTTCACCTTTCCTCTCAACACCAAATCTGGCACAAATCTAGTACCAGTAGTTTAAGGATAGAATGAATGAGGCCTCACCTACCTCCCTTATGAGTCCAGTTCATAGAAACAGACCCCTCTGCAAGAGCAGTGTAGAATAGGGGCCTGGAGCCGAAACAGAGGTGCCTGGTATATCATTCAAACAGTAATGAATATGCACAGGGCTACAACAGCCAGTAACATAATTGACAGTGCAGGGAAATAAGATCTCATGATTAACAGTAGCTGTCTGTTTTCTCTGGTAGTTCCCATCATGACCCAGCCCATCCACATGGAGTTCTGGTTCATAGCTGGACTTCACATCCACAAAAGAAAGTTTGCATTCTGTAAGTAAGCACTGAAACTGGGAGGGGAGGGATGACTTTCTGAAAGGAAGCTAATAAGCATTGACTATATTATCATTTATTGAATGTCTACATAATCACAACTGTTATTCCTTGCAGAATATTTTGGGAAGGTTTTATCAAGTCTGTTTCAAGAGGAATTTAAGGGCCAAAGAAAAGAAATAATTTTCCCGTGGCCACTAGCTGGATGGTATGTAGAGCTGGGATTTGAGGTCAGATCTAAAAAATGACCCTCTTCAGATGACCCTGTGCTGCCTAGAGCCACTGTGCTGTTTGCAGCACTGACCTAAGTTCAAATTCTGCTTGTCACTTAAAAGGTCTTTAGTAGCTGACAATCTCTCTGTGGTTCACCTATAAAAAGATAGAAATGCCTAATTCATAAAGTATGAACATCTGTAAATCCCTGAGTATATTAGTTGATGCTCAATAAATGTGCACTGGCCATTAGCCTATTTTCTTCCCTTCCCACAAATAAAAGAGCTGCTTCCAGGATGGCAAATACATTCTTCATCTGTGTTCATTAATGGCAAACAAGTGTGCTGTGCTCCACTTGGGAAAGACCTATGGGTAAATCCTTAACAACTTGAACCAGATAGCAAACCAGATGTGCAACACTCAAAATCATCCCCTCAAGCCTAAGGAGAGAAACCCCAAACCTAAGCACACTGCCTGTTTCAGCATCCTTCTATTTTGTTATCTCAGGTCAGAAATGAGACAAACAGCTAGAAGGAGAGAAAATGAATTGATCTAGAAGCTATTTAATTATAAGATTTTTAAATAGCAACAAAAAATAATATTTCATCCTTACTTAACATAAAGCAGTACATGGCTAGATGCCATTCTCAAAATTAAAAACTTTCTCTTCACTTGCTCATTGTTCTGATTACTGTGACTAATTCTTGAGATATATTTCAAGTTTAGAAAATACAAAAATAGAGAAAAGAATCTTTGAAATCACATTTATATACTTATATACAAGAGAATGGGGATTTGGGGCCCCTTAGCATATTCTCTCCAGGTAGGTTTTGGTACTACATTCTACATAGGATTGGCATGTTCATAGCCCACCTCCAAGACTGGCAGATTTGGGAAGGAAAGGATTTTTTTTCAGGCATGTATATACTTCTTAAATTATCGACATGTATAAAGAAGAAGAACACAATTTCAGCCTCATTCGAGCAACTGACAGTAATGAAGCAGTGATGCATAACCTGTATTATGCATTTAATCTGTATTATTTTCCTTTAATCTTCTATCACCCTTATGAGATAGATCCTAAATTATCCCAATTTTATAATTGGGGAAAATATTGGTTTAGAGAGGTTAAGCAATTTTCCCAAAGTCACAAAGCCTGCAAACAGCAGCACCAGTACAACAAGCCAAGTCTCACCTTTCTTTTCTTTTCTTTTCTTTTCTTTTTTTGGTTTGGTCTTTTTGAGATAGGGTTTCACAATGCAGTTCAGGCTGGCTTAAAATTCATACTGTAGCCCAAGCTGGCCTCAAACTCACAGCAATCTTCCTGCCTCAGCATACTGGGATTACAGGTATGTGCCACCAAGCGTGGCCCCAAATCTCATTTTAATCCATAACCCATGTTCTTAATCATCCAGATCCTTATCATAGCTAAACTGGTTTATATCCACTGCCACTAAACTTGTCTATTTGCCACTCCCCTCAACTACACAGAAACAAACTATTATTCATCCTTCAAAGAACACTCAAATAGCACTCCCTCTTTTAAGCCTTTCCAAAATCCCTAGGATACTCCTTGTTCTGGGTTTCCACAACAGCTAGTATAACATTTATCATAGCCTGGGGTCAGTATTAAAATAATGATCCATAATAAACTAACATTTATAACTCCCTGCCCCAGTATGTTAGATTTGCAGATGTCACTCAATTCTCACAACAATCCAAGAAGGTGTTAACTCTATTCTCGATGAAGAAATAACTGTATTGAACACTAGGATAGACAGATGCTAGGCAGCTAGCCACTTCATGGTAGAATCATAAATTGGTTACCATGGTACTAGGAATTCTACAACGCTTATAACTACTGGCATGTGATCTGGTTTTGACTATTGCCAATTCATAGGGTATAGGTGTTAAAAGAAGTTAATTTATTGAGGTACTCAATATTTAGTAAGCACCTACAATGTAGTGAGCACTGGTTTGCACTGAGCAATATGATAGGTATTAGAAATGCTTAATAATTTCACCAAATCACTTTGCCACTTGCTCTTGAGACTCTGTGCAATTCAAAAAGTTAAGTCATAGTACCTACCACCATGATGACTTCCCAAAGTGCCAGAATAACAACCAAGGTCTTATGATCAAGAACTCTTGATATTCTAGCAATGGAGAAAACAAGCCAGTTTGGACCCATGAGAGCAAATACTAATGGCAATGCCTTTGTGAAATGAGTGTGAGACTTATGCTCAAAAACTGAGGGAATCTGTATCCTTATTTAGGTGCTTACCCAGTGTGTGACCTAAAGTTATGAATTTTTTGAAGTTTACAGTTTCCCCACCTTCAGAATGAAAAACAACACTGACCTTGTAGGGTTGTTGTAAGGATCCAATATAATCGGATATATAAAAACATTCCTAACCAGGAATGGTGGTGCATGCCTGTAATCCTAGCACTTGGGAGGCTGAGACAGGAGGATTGGTGTGAGTTTGAGACCAGCCTGGGCTACAAAAGTGAGCTCAAGTCCAGCCTGAACTGCATAGTGAGACCCTGTCTCAAAAAAGACCCTCCCCCCAAAAAAAAAATTCCTGCAGATGCTGAGTATAGTAGTAATTATACATGAACTGGCAGGCTAAAATTCCAACATCCTGTTTTAACCTGTGTCATCATTTGCCTTCTACCTTCCTCTCACAGCATTCTTGTTCTCTTGTTCCTTTAATAATAAAGCACTGTCACTGTTTTGTCTTTGTCATTGCTCACACAATTTAGTGGTAGATATCTGTAAAATTGCTTTCTCCCCCATGTCTGTTTCCTTCCTTCCTTATTAAACTTCCTTATTAAATTTGTTGAGGGCTGAGAGTCTCTCTCTCAGTTGAGCAGTAACTTTGAGACTTTAAAAGGACATGGAAACTGGGTCAGTAAAAAAAGAATTATTAAGGGTTCAGAGAAGTTCATACAGGTGATGAGGGCAGACACAGCAGCAGTAGGACTGAGAGGATTGAGTCAAGAAATTTTTATGAGGCAGAATTCACAGGACTTAATATCAGGTACACATGGAGAATATTAGTTAAGCGTGGGGTGTTGATTTTCGCTGTAGGTGGTGATGAAAGACAGTGCTACTTGCCAGGGCAGGACAAGCAGAAAAGTGGAATGGCTGGGCAATGAAAGAACAAGTATGCCTTTGAACAGCCTGAGTTTAAATGCAATGCATGTGGAGTTATCTGCTGGTTATTAGCCATTGTAACCACTGATTTAGACAGAAAGTGAAGCTTAAGATCTGGTGTCCACAGCAGAGGTTAAAGCTGCAAGGAGTAAATGAGAATACCCAGGTCAGTATGTAGGTCCAATTTTCCTTGTGTTGCCTCATTATACCACCATAGGTCCAGGTGAGAATGATGGCAGCAGAGGAAGGTGACCTGGAGAGGGAACCCTAGGAAGAGACAAACACTCCATTCTAGTCTCTGTCTACACAGAACTGTCACATCCTAGGGTCTTTGTTACCCTGATAGAAGTTGGCCTCAAATGTCATTATCACACTACAGACCTGAAGTATGTTTCTTTTTGTTTGCCTTGAGTAAACTTCCCTCTCTTCTGACTACAGGGAGGGTTTTGCCATTTCCCTCTTGGAATGCTGGTAGGTGGTATGGGAGCTCTAGCTTGCACTGTCTCCATGTTAGAAGTCCCAGGAACACAAGGAACTATATGCTTCTCAATGTGTGGAGTCCACCAGAATCACTCACAATGACACTCACAAATGACAGAGAGTATTCTTCAAAGCACTGACCTGTTATTAACTGCTGTCACTGCCGATAAGGCAGAAATGTGAGCAAATCCTAGTCTGCACACCGCACACCTACACACTGCTTGGCAGCTCACTCCCGTGCAGCTCTAACAGCCTCCAGGGGAACCATGTTAAAACAGCACAATTAACTACAAGTGCTACAAACTCAATAACTCACCTACCTAATGAGGCAATACAAGGAAAATTGGACCTATTTTAATAAGAATTTTAAAAAGAAACGGGAAGTAAAGGTCAGATGCCATTTCTGGATCCCAGCTCTTTTCGTTTTCCTTCCTATTCTGAAGCAGTTAATACCAAAGAGACAATATATGCTACGCTATTCTTTATAAAACCCAGGAGGCAGCCAGTCATGCTACTGCGCCCAAGGACAAATTATTTCTTTCCAACCCATCCCCCAAGCTAAGTACCTCCTGTGATCTATTTCTGAAGGTTTTATTATGCAAACCTGAATAGATTTCAATTACAATAATTCTTCTCCTTCTCCACCCCACCTCACAAAAGAGGAACTAAATTATGAGCAATTCCAGGTTATAAAGGCAGTTTCTGCTTTTTGCCTCCACTCTAGTCACGTTATTCTAGAAGTTCTCTCCTGACTCTTCCTTCTTGTTGGCTTTGAGAACAGAACTATTTCACGGCACCTTGCTACCTAGCATGGAATGATTCCTGATACTGCCATCACACAATTATAGTGGAGCTTTCTCCCAGTTCTCACATAGCCCAGCCTTCCCCATGACCAATAAGAAGGCTGAGTAAACATGGCTGAGGCCAGGTTGGCACAACTGAAGAGTGGAAAAATTAACACATCAGCCTGAAGTTGTGGCACACACCTGTAACCCAGCATTAAGAGGTGTTGAGGCAGGAGTCACAAGTTCAGGCCTAGCATGGGTAATTTAGTGAGACTCTGTTTAGTGAGACCCTAAGTTAAAAAAGGGGTAGAGATACAGATCAATAAAAAGGTCCAGCGTTCAATTCTCAGCACCACACACACAAACACTAAGAACTAACACATGTTAAAAGTGCATATAGTGATACCCTGGTACTTGTTAATTGGTTCCAGGAGGGGTGATGAGTTCCAAAAGTGAAATTACCAAATGAATTGTTTTGACTGGAAAGCCTAACAAGTCATGAGGCAATCGACACTGATGAGTTCCAGCCTGCACACAGTGTATGCATATAGGCAATGGACACCCTCCCTATACTTTAAATTACTTCTTAATGGCTTATAACACCTATTACAATGTAAATGTCATATAAGAAGGTGTTATACTGTGTTCCTTAGGGAATAATAAGAATCTGCTCATGTGTAGTATAGGCACAATTCTCTTGCTGAATACTTTCAACCCACAGTTGGTGGAAACCATTCACACAGAAACAACTGATTCAATGGGCCACCTGTATGCAGTCATACTCTATGAAATTGCTTTGAAACTTGTCAAGTTTAGTACTCAACATATTTTGCCATGAAAATTTTTTGTCCAAAGCAGAACTTGTTGAGCGCCACTGCCTCACCATTTGCTACCCTTTTCAGCCAAAACAATTTTGTTTGCTATTTGTCATTTTTTATATTTGTTGTACCTGGCCTTATGGAACCAATTAACAACAAGTGACAAGTACCAAGGTCCTACTGTATGTCATTTCACCTGAACCTCACAACCAACCTATGTGGTAGACTCTACCCTATTTTACAGATGGGATAACTGAGGCTCAGGGCTTAGGAATTTGCCTAAAATTACAAGTTGATCAATAGTAGATCCATTTGCACCATAGGCCACATTGCTGCTGTAGGAGTTTAGGGAGGGTTCTGAGAAGAGAAAGGGACAGAATGAACTTAAAAGTAGCCAACCAGAATGTATAATAAGGTGCTGAAGCTTGACCAGAAAGAAAAAGACAAGTGTAGGCCTTCTGGACCGGGGAAGTGACTCCTACAGCACTGTACTTAATGAGGGGTGGTAGTGGCCTTACCTATAAGAAAATTATGTGCACAACAAGGTTCTTAAAAGCATGGCTGATATGACAAAGTTGGCTAGAAACCAACTCTTTTTTTTGTGGAACCAGGGATCAAACTCAGGACCTTGCACTTGCCAGGCAGGCACTTGTGTCCCTGAGTTATTTCCCCAGCCCACCAACTCCCTTTCGTTTCTAAACAATCTTGGTGAAAGATCAGTTATTCAAGGTATCATCAATGAGAAATGCAGTCAACTGTACTGACTTCAACCATGCATGGTTCTAGGAAGAGCCGCACCCCAAGTTGTCCTCTATGAACTAACTTTCAGGCAAGGAGCTGATCATTTATGCAATTAATAAAATTTAATGTGCAGCTCCTACATGGTAAGCAATGTGATGGGCAATGGGAGCCAGAGGTGACAAAGCCACTGGTTCTACAATCCCAAGTACTAAACTTGTCGAGTAAGTCCTAGGATCAATAGTCCATTTGATAGAAGGTTTTATCCTAGTTTAAGGTGCATGATACATATCTTCGAGAAAGTGACATTAAAGTAAGGACTGAATGACGACTAAAAGGAAGCCAGCCAGCCAAGTCATGGAAAATCACAGTGGACAGAGGAAAGAGCACACTGGGAGCCTCGGATGAACTGAGCATAGAGGCAAACACTCCTAATGGTTGGAGGGTACTGTGCTCTGGCTTTGCACTCAAACTTGTCACATTCATAACAGAAGTGGTCAGCACACAGAGAACTACCTGGAAGACAAGCCAAAGCACTCTGCCCTGCAACGCCTCCATTCTTACCTTATCCTGCCAGTATGCCTCAGCAGCCACTAGTCCAAACATGCCTTCTAGGAGCTGTCTTACTAAACCACTGCCCTCACTAACATAAGGTTATCACATTTCTAATGTGGGTACTCTAAAGCAAATATACTGTTACCAGCCCACCACCAGTCACATTTTTCAGAAGGAAAACAGATGCTCTGAGTTTATTACTTCTTAAAGCCATGAACACAGAGGAAGAGCTGGCAAGGGGCTGCTTTCCTTCATACCCTCATCAAGCACACTCAGGATGCAGCATCAAATCTCTCAAAAGCCATCAGGACAGCATAGTCCTGGATGAATCACCTGGATTCTAGAGCAACTCTGACAATCACGTCCTAAGCATTGCAATCTGAAAGTACAGACATCAGAGCTCCTAGTTTGCTAGTCTTGTTGCCTCATATTATAAACCGGGAAGGATAATACAGTTCAAGGAAGCTAAACAAAGAGTCTGAAGTCACATACTGGTTAGCTGTAGAACCACAGGGTAGTTCCTGTTATGTGTCTGCATGTCCCCCTTGGGGAGGGCAGTGCTTTGCAGAGACAGCTAAATCTAGAGTTTGTAAGGTTGACTGAAGGGCCAATTGACCTTGAATCAACCATTGACCATTGATTCAAGGTTCAACGCTGGGATTACGAGTGTGTTACACCCCTCCCTAGCCCCATACATAGCCCCATACAATGTAATGAGCAGAAACACTAGTCCTGTCTCTATCCTTTCCTTTTTTTTTTTTTTTTTTTTTTTGGTGGCACCAGGGATTGAACTCAGGACCTTGCACTTGCCAGATAAGCACTTATTCCACTGAGCTATCTCCCTGGCCCCTGGCCCCCTCCTTGTTGTTTTTGATGTCTTTTGCCACCAAGAACTTCTGCCCTTCTGCCATATACCCCGTCTTGGATCCAGCCAACTATGGGCTGAAACCTCTATAAACTGTGAGCTAAATCAACCTTTCCTCTCTTAACTTTGGGCATACAGTATTTTGTCTCAGCAATGAACTAACACAGTTCCTTTCTAGGCTAATTTCCTTATCTGAGAAAACAACCTACTCCATGGGTTGTGAGGCCTCACAGCACATAACAAATACAGTAAAGCCAGGAACATGGCAGTCTATGGCACTGGAATAGTGATTACCTGCAAAATTTTATCTCCTAGATTCTGTCCTCCTTCTAGATCCTGCCCTATCCATCGCCTAATTTTTGATAAATTTACATCAAGGAAAGAAAAGGAATCTAGCAGTAGTGTTAGCAGGTTTAGAACTAGTGTTTGGTTAATATCTGATCTGAGTCAAACTGAAATATTTACTCAGGCTACAGTATTCAAACAGCTAGTGTCCCCCTACCCTGTCAGGCTTTCTGCTATCTCTAAAGAGCTAATTTGGTCACAGCAGTTATCATTGGAGGTGACCTCCAAACACAGGTCACTCTACTGCCCGTCCAAGGTACTTCAAGTTGGAGAAGACAATGCCAAGTCAATTTGAGAAATGGACAGGAGTTCTCAAACTTTTATCTAAGAGGGTGTAGAATAAAAATATAAAGCAGATTCTTATGCCAATTCTACCAATCACTGGTTAACCCCCCAACATACATACAACACACACAAAAAAAACCCCATGCAAACCATGAGATAAATGTTGCTTTTGACAAGACAAGCAAATTATTTCACCAAGCAGCTCAGGTTTTCCTCCTCTCACACATACTACCTTTTCATCCCTCCAACTCCCTCCCCCACCCCACACACTTTAAAATAACCATCCAACCATGTAAATTCCATGGTGCAAGTGTCTGCTAGCCTCCAGCAGAGCTGTCAATGCTCATAAATCCCTGGCCTTCCAGATTGCACTGCGGCTATTTATTGGGGGGAGGGACGCAGCAGGCTACTAGACAATAGCAGGAAGAGATTGGCCTAGCAGTAACTATTCTGCTTATAGTGTCGCAATTCATGGCAGCATTTTGTTGGGAGTGTGCACCATCAGGGAGGAGAAACATAAAAAGGGGAACCTGGGCTGTAAATAGTTTATTTCGGCAATTCCTGATGTTGGCTGAATCATACTTTAATACAGAAATACATGAAAGCACCACTCTGCAGGTGACATGTACTGCCACCTCATTACTCTTTTCAAAAGCATCCTCCATCAGAGAGACACTTTGCTACAAATTATAGTGAAGAAAACAAAACCCTCACACACAGACTTATTAACAGGCCAAAAGGAAATGAAACCACTAGGATTTGAACAAGCAGAGGACAGGGGCAAAAAGGCCATTGGTGACCTGGGGGCTCTGGATTGCTTTACCATACATGCAAAATCACAAGATGGAAAAGAAAAAGGAAGCACTCTTCCTCTGAGGAGTCTACGCCCCATGGCAGATCAGAATGCTTCCAAGTAATTCTCATTTCCCCATTTCTCCTAAAGCTCCTAGATGAGACTAATACTTCATATGAACCCTACCTTCATGCTCCTTCTCAGTAGTTCCCACTTTCTTGATCTTCCTAGGAGATTTCATAAAGAGAGGAAAGATGGTTCGTAAGCCAAGAATGTCAACGAACTTATGGCAATTATCTGTGCCCTCTGGTCCAATCATGGCATGGTCCAACACTTTCAGGGCACTGCTCCGGGAAATCTTCTTTTCCCTGTGAACAAAAGACATTTCATATTAAGCATTTCCTGGAAGTTCCAGTGTTACAAAATAAAAAGTATTTTTACTGCAGTGCTCATTATAATGGGGGACAGGAAAGAAAAAATGAAACCAGTTTAAATGCCCATAGTGAG
>PVKN010035175.1:0-11673 GCA_004027915.1 Capromys pilorides | reverse complement strand
ATCTGCCATTTATGTTATGGATGGATTTAATTTGTGTGAAGCTGGTTAGGCAGGTCGCAGAAATTGGAAAGTGTGGCAGACATCTGCTGTGTTACTCAGTAGCTTATCTGTTGTATGTTCTGTGCCAGTGACAGTTATGATGTCATCTCTGCTTACTTCGAAGAAAGTGAAACCAATCATGGATGCCATTTTTACTGGGCTGTTTGTTTAAGATAGAAGAAATAGCCGGGTATTTGATCTAAGAATAAAGGCTGATTCAACGATAATCAGTTTGTGGTACATAGTTGTAGAATTTTATATCAGACTGCACTGTTGTCATTTTAAATGTGATGTAGAATTACATTGAATCATCTGGGTCACCATAAAATACCTGAGATAATGATTTTACAAAGAGAGAAGATTTATTTTGGCTCACCGGTGTGGAGGGTTCAGTCCATGGTTGCCTGATCTTGGTGCTTTTGGGCCTGTGGTAAAGCAGTGCATCATGGCGTGGAGTGTGTGGTGGAGCAAAGCTGCCTACCTCATGGTGGCTGGGAAGCAAAATGGAAAAAGGGTAGAAGAGATTGAGGTCTCACAGTCCTCCTCAAAAATGTGCTCCTGTTGACTCCAGACTTCTGAGTCATTCCCACCTTTTAACATTTCCACTACCTCTTCCTAATGCTGCTCCAGGGAACAAACTTTCAACCCATGGGCCTTGGGGAGATTCCAGATAGAAACTGTAGCATTGCCCATGCACTGGGCCTAGGCAGTGTTGACCAGACCTGTTCTCAGCTGGCTTCACACACAAAACATGTCAGACTTGAGCTTGAACTCCCTTATTCTGAGGCTTTTCTTTCATTTGTCTTGGTGCAGAAGTGCGCCTCTTTGTTAACCACTTTATTCCTTTTTAGATAAATGGTTCAGTTGTATTTGATCGCTTTTTAAATGTATTTAGTACAGGGTCTATAGGGTCTCACTACACAGATTGGATTGTAGTGATCCTCATGTTTTTAGCCTCCTCAGCGCTGGGATTACAGGCGTGTGTCACCACGTCCAGTCTCATTTGCCGTCTTAGTGTGCCACTGGGGTGGAGTTGGCACAGCACACTGGGTATAGAAACTTGTCCCTGCTCAGGCACTTTAGTCTGCTGAGCTGTCTGGCTGGCCCCTTGATCAGTTTTATAACTGCCTTTCACCTTGTTTCATAGGGGAGACATGTCTGGTTAGCCTCTCTTTTATTATAGAAGGAAGAAATAAAAAGACCATTTTAGGGTTGGGGATGTAGCTCAGTGGTACAGCGCCTGCTTGGCAAGCACAAGGTCTTAAGTTTGATTCCCAGAACCAAAGAAAAAAAGTTGTTTATGAAGACCATTTTAATAAATAAATTCAGGGAGAACTTGGGACCAGAAACTTGTGTTCTGTACAGAAAAGGATAACCTCAAACTCAAAATAATTTTGTAATTAGCACTTATGATAAATTTAATTTGTAATATTTTATACAAACTGTTTAGAATGGTTCTTAAGCATTATAAGGGAAATATACTTACAGTACAAAAATTTTATAAATACTACACTTAAATTATTTGGGAATTGGGAAATTATTTTTACATTGTCTATATCTAATCATTTTTGTATTTTTCAACTTAAATCCTGTGGTTACTTCTCCTAATGTCAAATTTTACAGTCTTTTTAAATAAATTCATTTAATTGAAACGTTTTTATCTTTGTAGTTGTTTACTACAGAAGCATGATGGCTTAAAAAAGCTTTCTCACCTCATTGTGGGATTTTGCTTTACAACTTCATGTATGTGTCTTAAACAACCGGGAGAACATCATATGCAGTACTGGGTTGTGGGACTCACCACGGTAGAGGGTGAGGCTAGGGAAGAAAGCAGTCCATTTCTTTTGCATGATCTGTCTCTTTGGAAAGGTGCAATACACACTTAAAATATTTTAAGAGTGCTCCATATGAAAAGTTATACAAGAATTTTGCAAGCTAAATGCCCCTAATTGCTTTCACAGAAGCACATTGGATACTGTATCACTTTTCTGGGTGTGGCTAAAAGTGCTGAAAACAAAATGAGTGCATTCTGTTCAGTGATTCAGGAAATGAAAAGCCAAACTAGCGTGGTTCTGGTAAAGCTACGACTATTTGTACAGTTTGCAAAATTCCTGCCTCCAGTCCATCTGAGAATAACAAGGTCTTTATAGTTGTCAAGAACTCACTGGCATTGGTACATTCTTGAAAGATTTTTGTTTTTGTTCTAATAAAGAGCATTATATTATATGCAAAAAGCTGCAAGGAGCAGAAAACTTAATTAAATGGTCTTACACAATAAGGAGAACATCACTGGAAGTCTGGGTAGAGCAGTGGGTTTGTTGGTACCTGCGTATGGTCTCAGCTACTCAGGAAGCTGAGGCAGGCAGGAGGTCACTTGAACACAGGAGTTTGTGAACACCTCAGTAATCCATTGCCCAGCAGGGTCATCATGGACCCATGTTCTCACAGTTTCTGTCTATCTGTATTGCACTATGAATTTGTCCTCCGAGTTGAGCCTTATGTATACAAACATAGTGGCGAGTCTCCAGCTGCCCCATATAGCAGCATCCAAAGAGTGTTCTCTTAAGCTGTTCCTTTTTGTTGGTCTCTTGATGGACTTTACTTACTTGTCTTGCTAAGAGATATTAAACACCCTTTTCTGAATCACTGACATGGATAATGAAACACTGTAATTGGCTAAAAGTAATCAAGATTCTCCCACCTTAGATTTTGAAGCTGAGTTGGAAGCTGATAGCCTTGTACTACCTGAGAGTTAGTTCTGCTAGCAGAGGAAGGGCCACTGCGTGGGGGACTGGCAGTATCGTCTACAGTAATGTTAAGGGTTGTGTCCCAACTAGGAGAATTCAAATCAGTGATGCCTTAGCAGACATAAAATCAGTTAAAAAAGCATTTGTGGTTGTGAGTGTTCTGAAACAAAATTAGAAAAATTAACACTAGTTTTATTTATTTTTTAACCTGGCTTTAGTTTTATTTTTAAGACTAACTCTACAAGTATGTGTATCATGGAAAATTGACATGAAAGGTGGTATTCTTAACATTTTTGTGTTTGGTTATTATTTTTGTATTTTTAAGGAAGGATCTGCAGGGTGTTCAAGGTCTCACTACTAGATTGGATTCATAGTGATCTGCCTGTTTACAGCCTCCTGAGAGCTGGGGTTATAGGTTTGTCAATTGCTGTCTCAGTGTGCCCGGGGGCAGGGCTGGTACAGCAGGCCCAGGAATCAACCCCCAGCCCCTGAGCCTGCTTGCAGGTTCTTTAATCTGCTGAGCTATTTGGCTGGCCCTGGCTATTTTTGTTTTTGAAATATTTCAAGCACTGTAAAGTATAGAGGATAACACTTGTAGAAAGTACCAAGCTTTAACAGATGTTAATATTTTACTGTGCAGTGTTTCATTTTTTAATGTATTTGGTTGTTATAAGGGTCTCATTATGCAGCTCAGACTCATAGTGATCCTCCTGTTTCCAGCCTCCCCAGAGCTGGGATTACAGGCACATGCCACCACACCCAGTCTTGGTGACCAGCTCAGCCTGCCCTGGGGGTGGGGCGTGTGTGCCATGTGGTGCCAGGGATCAAGCTGCAGTCCCTGTGTAGGCCTAAGCAGGTGCTTTAGTCTGCTGAGCTATCTTGCTGGCCTCAGTGTATATTTTAACATCCCTTGCTTAAAAAAGAAAAAAAAATTAAAATACTAACACCTCTGGGCTAGTATGTAGCTCAGTAGTAGAGCACTTGCCTGGCATATTTGAGGTCCTGGGTTATATCTCCAGGACCACAAAGTAATATAAAACTGCCACCTATAATCTTATTCCTCAGTCCTCTTATTCCTTTGATTTACAATAGAATCACAGAGAAGCACTATGTTAAATTTGCTATCTCCTTCCTGTGTCTATTGTCTGCTAGGTGTGTGCACTTGCATGCATGCATGGGCATGCACAGATGATGTGCGTATAAGCCATGTGTAGCATGGTATCTGCTATATGTATCCTTTCCTAGCCTGTTATTTCAATTAATAGTGCTTTTTTATGAAGTACTTGGTATGTGTGTATGTTATTTATTTATTCATTTGGTAGTACCAGGGACTGAACTCAGGACCTTGTGCTTGCCAGGCAAGCACTTATTCTACTGAGCTATCTCCCTGGCCCCTTATAGTATTTTGAAATTTATACTTGTATCTGGTTCATTTCTTTTAAATGTTCTTTGGTATTTTTTGTATGATTATATTACAACTTATCCCCTTTTGAAAGAAGAATTTGAACATGTTTTTCAATTTTTGACCTTTTAAATATTCATTGCACAAACATGTCTTTTCTTGTGTACATGTACAAGGTTTTATATGTGATGTAAGGACTTAGAAGTAACACTGGGCTAGAAGGAGCGTGCCAGGGCTCAATATTTCCAGATGCATCTCCACAGTGGTACACCCCATCAGTATTCTGCAGGTTATGAAAGTGCTCATTTCTTCACTTTTGTCCTACATTTGATATTAGCTCAGCTTAACATGTTTGCTGATCTGGTTTGCTGAAATGACATCTCATTTCATCCCATATTTCCAGTGAAACCAGTCATGTTTTCTTTGTATTTTGACTCTGCTGTTTTGCCTTTTTTATATCGACCTTGAAAGTTCTTGACATTGTTAATATTCTTTGTTAGAAATATGCCTTGGAAACATTATCTTGCATTATGATTTAGATCTGAGCTTTATTTGTCTAGTTACTTCAAGGTCAGAAATATAAGATTGGGGGCTGGAGAGATAGCTCAGTAGAATAAGCACCTTGTCTGGCAAGTGCAAGGGTCTCAGTTCAATCCCTGCTTCCAAAACAAAAAACAAAATAACAACAACAACAAAAAAGACATGAGTTATGCTTCAGGGTGTGACTCAGGCCTGTGCATTTGGCCTCTCTTGCCTGGCTGCCTGTTAGTCTTCTCTTGCCTATGTTCAGAGTATTTATCACCTACAGAAGCATGTTGGGACAAATAATGTCAGTCCATTGCTTGTGCCTTTGTAATCTCTTAAAAGCTGGGTTAAACGAAAAGTCTAGATGGACAGCCAAGAAAGAAAACAGTTTTTAATAAAGTCAGTCTGTGTGGATTAGGTACACATGGAAGGAGATCCTAAAGTTTTAAACTACCTTTGGCGTCTCCTGTATCAGGCACCACAAATAGTGATGTATGGTAAGTCACCCCAAAACTCAGTGGCTTAAAAAAAAGAGCTCTTTTTTTAGCTCATGAGTCTGTTTTTTGGTTTAGGCCACATGATTCCTCTGGCTTTAGCATGGCTTGCTACATGTCTGGGCACAAGTTTGCTACTGAGTGGGGCTCAGGCTTCTGTTCAGCTCATTGTCAGCTGGGGAAATTGGTTCTCTTCCAAGGATCTCTCATATCTCTTCATTGGGCTAACTTTATTTTCACGGCAATGGCAGAGGACCAAGAGGGACAAACCCCAAAGTGCGTTGCTAGTATTCCAAGCCCAGAGTTGGACTGAGAAGGCAGTAGTTATTATGACAGGGCCCTGACATGGTCAAGAGAGGACAGCTGGGGCCATTGAGGCATTCTTATAATCAGAAGGGGCATAATCTGTCATCAGTGGCCATTTGCTAATTAAAGGATATTTTTAACCAAATATGAAATGGCAGCAGAAAACATTCATGGCAGTGGAACATCAAATCTACTGATAGGGCAAGCTTCCTATTCAACATGACATCACGCCTCCTGGTACAGATAAAACTAAGACTTAATGAGCAGAAACAAGCAGATTAAAAGTTGGAACCACAGTTCCCTAAGCGTTCAGTAGCCTGTAATTTAGCTAGACATAAAAGCACTATATATGAAAGGGGACCTGGCCCATGGTGTGGTGAGCTTATTTATGGGGAAGTTGAAAGAAGCAACACAATAATTATGCAACTCCGAAGAGTGGAAGCTCCCTAGAAGAGGCAGTGACCTTGTTTAAAAAGGGTCTGTTTAGGCCACTTGGTCTGCATGTATTTCCTAGAGTCATAAAGTTCACGTCTGACTAGTTTGAGATCTGTTGTCCCTCTTGGGGATGAGCCAATGTAATTTTTTTTAACCTGGAAGTACCATTTTGTTATCAGAAGCAGATCACAGGCAAGGAAATGTGACCCTAGCTCACCTGAGACAGTGTTCAAATTAGTCTATCTACATAGATATGAACAAAATGATCCCTCCGTCTGTTGAGGTCAGAATAGGTGCAAAAGCCAAGGTGCGCAGGCAGGCAGAGGAGACTACTTGCTTGTGCAACTTGTAAGTAAATAAAAATAGAGCAGCTGGCCCTATAGAAATTATCACTGAAGAGCCTGGCAGACTTGACAAGTGGTACACTCTTTGCTAAGAGTAGCTTCCGTAATTTCTCATTGGGTATCCCGCTCTTTTACGGTTCCATTGCCGTGGTGGATTTGAGCATTTGGCTTGTAGTAGAGACAATGGCCACATATGTTGGTTGGCTTTTCATTCTAAGTGTCTTTCTCTAATTATGGCTATTTCATATAATTATATATAATAAATACTGAATTTGTAATTATGTAGTTAGATGTTTCTGTGGTGGAAGACACTTAATATATGGTATATCTTTACTAGTCCAGCCCTGGTTGGCCCCAAGATCTGACCCTACAGCTAGACCATCAGTGATAAACCGTGAAATGATTTGGTAACCCTTAGAGCAATGCACTCTGTGGCTAAATGTCCCATCTAAAGTTCAGCATATTTCACAATGTCCCCTGACCATCACCAAATAGCTGCAGCCTTCCAAAGGGCTTTTGTATGTTGGATCTAGGTGGTGTGTGTGTGTGTGTGTGTGTGTGTGTGTGTGTGCGCGCGCGTGTGTGTATGGCTGGCTCAGCCTGCCTTGGGGGTGGGGCTGGCATGGCATGTGGTGCTGGGGATCACACTTCAGCCCCTGCACTCAGCCTAAGCTTGCCTAAGTAGGTGCTTTAGACTGCTGAACAATCTCGACAGTCTCTAGGTGGGCTTTTTAATCGATGATGTTTTCTTGTTAGATGGCTTATTTTGAAGGTGAGACCTTTATTAAACCAGTGGTTTGGGCATAATGGTAGGGAAGACACTATCTCTAATGGGTGGGCACCCACCTGTTTCATAAGACTACAGACTAATAAGGGCTGAGCAGGACTTTAGGGAACTTGACCTATCTGGAATTTAGTTCAGAATTGCAGGAGAGATGAGAATTGAGGACAATAAATGTCAGGTTAGAGGCTGTGTTATCAGTAGCCCTAGAGCAAGACTACTTACTGCTGCTGGACTCACAACTTTGCCACCATTTATTATTTGATATCCTGATAATAACCATTCTTTCTGGAATGAGATGGAATCTCAGTGTTTTAAGTTGCATCACTCTCTAGTGATGTTGAACGTTTTTTCATATTTTTATTGGGCATTTGTACTTTTGTGAAATGCCCATTTGAGTTGATCATTTTTTGATTTATTTTGACAGTCTAATGTTTAGTGTCTAATGACATTTTGAATGTCTAATGTTTTTGAATTCTTTATATATTCTATATATTAGTCTTCTGTCTAAGGTGTAGCTGGACTTTTTTCCCATTCTCTAGGTTGTCTCTTCATGCTATTTGTTGTTTCCTTTGCTATGCAGAAGATTTTTAGCTTAATCTGACCCCATTTGTTGATTCTGGATGTTATTTCTGTGCAACTGCTGTTCATATATCTATCTATCTATCTATCTATCTATCTATCTATCATCTTTTTTTTTAAAATTTGGTATAGGGTCTACAGGGTCTCACTACATAGAATGGACTTGTGATCCTCCTGTTTTCAGCTTCCAAGTGCTGCGATTACAGGTACATGCCACCATGCCCAGTCTCAGTCGTTGTCTCAGTGTGCATGGAGCCGGCATGGCATGCTGAGGATCAAACCCCTGCTGCTGCCCTCTGACTAAGCAGGTGCTTTAGTCTGCTGAGCTGTTCTTTTAGGTTTTAAAGCACTTTTCTATGAGCTGTTTTAGCCCTCAAGTCACAAGTTGAGAAATCTGTTATAATTCTAGTGGGTTTTTCTTTATAAGTGATGCGTTGCTTTTTCTCTAAATTAAGATTCTGTCCCTGTTTTAGACTTAGATTTTGACTGTGTGGCAGAGATTCTTTCTGATCATGGCTTCTTGGAGTTCTGTAGGCTTCACTTTTGTGTATGTTACATTCTTTCCCTATACTTGGGACGTGTTCTGCTGTTATTTCTGGGAGCATGTTTTCATGTCATTTGTGCTGTCTTCTGATTTTTCACTAATTCCAATTAATTTTAGATTAGTTGTTTTTGTATTATCTAGCAGCCATTGGATCTGAGATCGCATGACATCAGGTGTATTCAGGGTGGAATGGCGGTAGACTGTTGGATCCATTTTTTAAAAAAATTATTTATTTATTTATTTGTTTGCTTGTTGTTTCTTTCTTTATTTATTTTGTGGCTGGCTCAGCCTGCCCTGGTGGTGGGGCTGGCGCAGCATGTGGTGCCGGGGATCGAACCGCAGTTCCTGCAGTTGCCTGAGCTTTCCTAAGCAGGCGCTTTAGACCACTGAACCATCTCGCCGGCCCTGTTGGATCCATTTTTCATGTCTTGTTTCTATGTGCTCTGAGTAGTGTCATGGACATCAGACCTGTCTTCTGACACATTATCCTCCCGTTGGTCATTTCTTCTTTCCATACTTTCAATATAACTTTTAATCTTTTGGATTTCTCTTTGGTAGCTGTGTGTGTGTGTGTGTACTAGAAATTGAACTTAGGATCTTGTGCTTGACAGGCTGCTGCTTTGTAACTGAGCTATATCCCTGGCCCTTGTTGGGTATCTTTTCATTGACTCTTAATTATTGGCTATACTGATTGTGTTTTGTGTCAATTTTGCTTAGGTCAGCTACCTTTATATTAGCATCTTTTATAAACTTGCTGATCATTAAGTCCATTATGTACTTAGTTAGATCTTCTCTGAATTTGCTGAGTACCTTATTGATGTGGAATTTATTTTTATTTTTATTTTCTTTTCCTGTGATACCAGGGATTGAACCATGCGCTTGCCAGGTGAATGCTTATTCTACTGAGCTATCTCTCTGGCCCTGATGTGGAAGTTTTAAAAATCTCTTTTGTCATTTTAAATAACTCTGCTGGAGCTGGCCAAATAGCTCAGTGCTTTAAAATGCCTGCTTAGGCAGACTCAGGGACTGGGGTTCTATCCCTATTGTGCTGAGCCAGCCCCACCCCTGGGGCGTGCTGAGCTGGCAATTGAGACTGCGTGTGGTGGCATGTGCCTGCAATCCCAGTGCTTGGGAAGTTGAAAATAGGAGGATCACTTTGAGTCCGATTTGTGTAATGAGACCCTGTACTAAAACATCAAAACAAAACACCAAAACTCTGCTGTATGGTTTTTTGTTTCCTCCTTAATCACCCATGGCTCAGCCATTGTGAGTTTTGGGAAGCATTTGTTGCTTTGTCTTTTTGTATTTCTATGTGTGTGTATGTGCATGCGTGTGTACGCATGTGTGCTCATGCATGGCTGAAGTTTGCATGTTGATTATAGTGAGAAAATTGTTGCCCATTGTCTGCTTTTCAGTGATATATTCTGGGTGTGGCCAACTACAGTGGACCTTTGACTTAAACAAACTCAATTCGTTCTTGAGGCCTGGTTGTTACTAAAGTTGTCCACTGAATGCTCCACACTGCCTTCAAAGCTTCTCTCGTATACAGACAGATCTCAGTGTTCTTAGACCCTGGCCCAGGATTTCTCAACCCCATAGAGAAAAGGATTTTGCAGTGTTCCTTCCAGAACTCTTTTTAAGGGTTAAATCTGTGCCCGAGACCATCTAGAAGCACAAGCAGCTGGCATTTGGGTCATAACTCAAGACTTTGGTCATAAGTGAAGACTAAAATTCTGGTCATAACCAGAATTATTCATATGTTAGGCTGGCCATAACTCAAGAGTCCACTTTGCCTCTAGCCACTTTGGTTGATGTAGGAGATGAGTCTGCAGTGTGATCAGCACAATACCTTGTTATCCTGCAGCAGACTGCAGTATGGTTAATAACATAGAGGCAACTCAGATATTGGCATACGGAGAAAAATCAGTTAATAGCAATAACTGTTCCACGCTGGCGATAGAAATAAAACTAGCAAAAATAATAGAGACAAAATGGATGTTGATGTACCATAAGAATCTATAATGTAGTCCCTGTAACACTAGAAAAGAGATCTATAATTATAGTATAAACATTAAGGCAAACCAAATATTGATATATAGTAAATACTACTGTAGTGCCTGTACCTCCACTAAAAACAGAAAAAGTATTCAACAGTAATAACATAGTTTTAATTATGTAAAAATTAATGATGGTTAGTGATTACTATTCCAGATAGTGAGGGTTGGGAGCAGAGGAAAGAATGAAAGAAAATTTGAAATATTAGGGAAGATGAGGAGAGAAAAGTGAGGTTAAGGAGTAAAAGGAAGTTAAAAGAATGAGGTAAAAGTAAGAAAAGTACAAACAAGAAAAAATGGAGCAAATAAAGGGAAAAAATAAGGGGAAGGTTTTTTTATTTCTTAATTTTATTTTTTTGTTTTTGGTGCTGAGGACTGAACCCAGTGCTTCCAGCTTGCTAGGCAAGCATTGTACCACTGAGCCAAATCCCGAGCCCCCCAAAATAAGGAAAAGCTAAAAAGGAAAATGACCCCCAGCTCTGCCCCTCTAAAAAACCAGTGAAAGGAAAAAATGATTTAAATTTTTTTCTCTATATTTTTGAATAGACTTCTGTATCTTTTCCAGTGTCTACAGTCTTGGAGTCCAGAAAGTCACTGAATTCTTCACTTAGCTTTATGGCTCTGGGCTTGTGAGGTGTCTCCCGTTCTGCTCGAGAGGCCTCACTGTCCCTACACCCCAGACTGTGGCAACCATCGAAGCTGAGGCATGTCTTTGCTCACACTGGTAGATGGAGAAAGCAATCAGGCCGCTGATCTTTGTGCTGGATGTAGTGGGCCAGAAGTTCAGCTGATCACTGGGTTTAATGTCAGTACTTTCAGATCCAGATACCTTGGAAAGCCACACTCCCTGGTCCTGGTGTCTTACCGTGGAGGATGGGGCCCTGTATCCTTTCTGGTCTGAGCTTAAAACTTCTCAGGTGATCTGTGTTCAGCATGCACGTTCCCTGCGACTGTTTCTGTGGTTGCCTCACCCAGTCACTGTGTTAGGGTTACACTGGAAACCATAAAGTGAAACTGTTTTGTGGCTCAGTCTTAGGCAATTAATCCCTTTCCAAAATGGCTCCTGATTAAGCCCTCTGAAATATGGAAGGCTCTTCTCCAATTCTTGCTATGAGAGTAATTTTCAGAGTAAAATCCCACACAGTTTTTGTAGTTTACAATAAACTGGGGCCTTTCTTGCAGCTAGTGCTATTGGTCCAGTTCGTTCTCACTGAGGCTGCCCACATCTGGCTTACTTTCTCTCCCTGGGTATTGGCTGCTTCTGTGCTTAGGTCAGCAGGTAGGTTGGTTGGTGCCTCTGCTGTCTTATGCTGAGGGGAAACAAAACAGAACAGGCTCAAGTTGGCCAAAATTTCTGAGAGGTTTATCTCAGCTTATGGTTCAGTCCATGGTTAACTGGCCCCAAGGCAGAGGTGGCGTG
>PVKN010035174.1:0-11683 GCA_004027915.1 Capromys pilorides | reverse complement strand
CACACACACACACACACACACCCCAAGGTTCCTTCCCCCGAAGATTTTTTTTAGCCAGTTTTGTTATGGCTATAAGCTCTTTACAGGAAAAAAGATGTTAGGAAAGAGTCACAGAAGACTGTGGTAATTCTTCCTGCAAAGAGTGAACGAAGCCCAGCATGGAGAGACTTCAGAGATGTTTGACGGGACAGAACCCATCAAACTTATTCGTGGTGATTCAAACAGAAAGCCCCTGAATCTCACACCAGTGCAGAATGGCAGAACACTTGTTATGCTTTTGATCTAGAATAGCCCCCAAAGTCTCATGTGTTTAGAGGTGGGGCTTTAGAGAGTGATTGGATCACGGGGGTGCTACTCCTATCAGTGGACCCACCTACTACAGAGCTTAGACCTGAACGTGCTCTTAGGTAGGGGCTAGACAGAAGAGGCAGGTCCCTGGGGGGTGAGATCGGAAGGCACACCTTCCTCCAAGCCTCCTGCCTTCTCCCTCTGCTTCCAGCTGTCCTCAACTGGAAGGGTACTTCCAGGCCTTTCCACCAAGAGCTTTTTATCTTGGAGCATGCTGACCACAGAGTAAAAATGGAGCCATAATAAACTTTTCCTCCTTTAGGTTGAGGGTGTTGGGTATTTTCTTCTTAGTAATGAGAAAGTGCAGAGAAAACAGCAATAAAAAAATCTAAAAAAATAAAAAAACCACTAACATGTGCTAAGTGCATTTATAGGCAAATTCTTGCGTGGTCAGTTAATCCTCAGGACCAGTGTCTAGGGTCACCTGACGAGAAAACTGAGGCTCGGGGTGGCTAACTGACTTACCCAAAGGCACATGAATGACAAGAAGTAGAATTAGATTTGAACCTGGCTTAGTTCATGGGCTAAGGATTCTTGAAACCAGCTCACCTGGTGAGATAAGTGAATACTTTCCTCAGCCTAGAAAAATCAATACTAAAATAAGACTGCATTAACCACCTTCTCGTCATGGGGCAAAATACGTTACACCCAGTTTCAGCCAGAGGTTTAGTTTGGCTTGCAGTTTCAGTGGATTCAGTCTGTGGCTGCCTAGCTGCCAGGCAGAAATGGCCTGGTAGAATCATGTGGCCGAGAAGAGCTGCTCACCACATGGCAGCCAGGAAGTAGAGAGAGAAGGGAGGAGCAAGGGACCGGAACACACACTTCCAGGTAGCGCACCTCCTGACTGGCATCTTCTGATCAGGCCCTGCCTCCAAACCGCACGGTCAGCTACGAACTCACTCACAGATGAACTGTCCGCTGGTGAATCTAGTGTCCCACCCCCCTGGTCCAAGCACCCCATCTCTGTGAACAGAAAACTGTAGCGGGACATTTTAGATCTAAACCGAAACAAAGATGTAACCATCTTGAATTGCTGTAGGTCCTATCAGAAAAAGGTCAGATGTGTTTTCTGTGGCTCAATTTCAAGAAGACTTGGCTGATATTCCTGTTAAGAGTTGGAGGGAATACAGGGGGTTCAGACCCCAGAGGTCTGAATGCATCATTTATGCGGCGCTTCCTAGAGAGGATTCAGTGGGGCGGGGTGGGGTGGGGGGGCTGGCTGGTTTGGAGCATACTAAAAAATCTCTGGGAGATTCTAGCATACAAAGGATTTAGGAGAGTCCTGCAGTCCCTGACATGTGGTTGGTACTCTATGACTTTGGAGTGTCAATATTTCAACGAGTAACATGACCAAGAGAAATTTACTTGTGTCACATTTAAGGAAAAGGATATCAAGCTTTGCATATTTGTTGCTTAAGGGAAAGCACAGCTATGGCACAGTAATATGAACTCACGTAATGGAGTGGCCCAGAACGTGGGCCTGAGCTCAGTTTGTGTTGGGAGTGGTGGGTGAGCTGCCTACTTCTCCCAAGGAAAAGCAAGTGGCTCTGTGGATTACATAAGCTTTTGTGGGTAAAGTATTTAGCACAGGTGCCTGAACACTGTAAATGCCCAAAAATGGGAACATTTCTCAGAAAAAAATTTAAATTTACATTTTTATTTAAAAACACAAATGCAAATATTTCTGTATTTTCTGCATACTCTGTAAAATATGAACAAGGAAAAATCATACAGTCAGAATGCGGGGCTCTTGAGACACAGAGAATTTGGCACTCTCCCCATAGTCACAGTAATTGCTAATTTTTATTAAGCAGTCAGGTGCCTTTCATGTCACATTCTGTTAAGGCAGAATTTCAGGTTCTTCTTTTCCTTACCTATCGTGGACCATTTTGCATATCCAGATGGAAGTTTTCTGTAAGGGATGGAATATAAATATTTTGTTCTGACTCTGTTTATATTACTAAAAAAGCAGACCAATCGGGACCAGAGCTGGTTACCGCCTCTGATAAAATATCGCTCCCAGATATCCTCCCTTGCGCATTTAGTTTCTGATTGGCTTTCCTCCCTGCTCTCCTTCCTCTCCAGTGTTTGTTTTCTTTGCCTATCTCACATAACCTTTCTGCCATTTTCCTTTTCTACTCTCGTCTTATTGAATGTCTTTATTTCTTGTCTCCCTCTCTGCTTATGTATATTTATTTCTGTAACTTGAATCCTTAAAGTTCTTGCCTGTTAGTGCCTAGTTAAGATACAGCATATCATTAATATGAAGCTGGAGTTAGTGAGGATTAAAAAGCTTATCAAGAAGCTGAAAATGGTGATGTGGGTGCCAACAGGAACAGACCAGCAATGACAGATAGTGCAGGGCTCCATGGGCTTCTAAAAAAACATCCTATTTGTGTGTGTAACTTTGACCGATCTGACCAAAGGTCAGTCCTTGGATTTAGGTGGGCCTGGGTGAAGTCTTAGCTAGCAGATTTCTCATCTGTGAAATAGGAAAATACCACTGAGTTCCAAGGATTGTGGGAAGGATGAAAGGAAGGCATGTTCCTTTTGCATAGCGCTACAATATGGTGGCACTATATGATAGTACACACACTACGGTGTGTGCTACACGATAGTAGTAATCGTTAGGTGATTAACAACAATCTCTACTTCTTTCTTGCTTCTGTCTTTCCTGGTCTCACCTTCCTTGCCTAGGCAAGCAGAAAAAGACATTCCACTTGACCAGTGTGCTGGTTGTTCAGGTCTTGGGGTGGCAAATGGAGTGGAGGAAGCTGGGGAAAGCCAAAAGTCTGTCTCGACTGCAAAGATTGATGATTATAAAAAATGTTCTAGTCTTTCAAAGCCACCAGGAAACAAAACTAAGCCAATAAAAAGGAAAGTGCTAATTGCAAACCGCCTTTCATTTCTAAAACAAAAAAAGTCAAGGAAAGAGACAGATTTCTCCCTCCTTCCTCTGCTTAAAGGGTAGGCTCCTGCAGCCTGGATTTCTTTTCATTTCTCAAGTGAGAGAGAGTGCTGCTCTCCCTAGCCACTCTTCTTGCATTCTGCTGCTCCTTACTTTAAGCTCATGGCCAGTCTACTTGGATTTTTCTTTCCCAGAGGAATTCTCTGTTTCAAAGAGATACTTGGAATTTGAAAGATTACTGCTCTTGATCTTCCAAAAAGTGCCCCTCCATTTCTCTGCCATTCTTGTTTATTAAACAAAATTCCTAAATAAGATTTATTATCACCTCGCCTTTCTCATATCTAGGCAGCTTGTTAAAATTACAGATAAACACCCCAACTGAGCAGAGCACTACAGGGTTCTGTTCCTGCTCTGTGCCCAGTGATGCTGCCACATTGTCTTGGAAACCAATTAAAATACTTTCATGTGTACACTGATACAATGCTTAATTCTGCAAGAACCAGGGCAACCTATCCACAAGGATTCAAAGAATTGGGTACTCTTTGCAGTATAGCTCCATTCTGACTTGACTTTTAACCCCTCAATTACCTCTGAGTCCCCGTGAGCCCTTGTGTGTTGTTCCTAACACACCTGGCCTTAAGTCAAGAAGCTCTCTTGCCAACCAGACAGGGGCTCAGAGGGATCCCACAGACAAAAATGACTGGTACTTTTCTCTTCTTCCAGCCTCTTCCTTCAGGCTAATGACTCTCTGCACAGTCTCCTGTGATAAGGCAAATGCCAGGCACTCCATAATTAAATCTACAGTGAGTGCCGGTTGCATTTCAGGCACTGTGCTAGGTGCAGAGGAGGATCAGATACTTCGTTATCCATGGTGCTTGTGATCCAGGAGGGAAAGGCATGGGCACACAGAGCTGTGCAGCCTGACATGCACGGTGCAAGCTGGAGGGGAGCACTGCGACCTGACGGGGAGCCTCAGGCCAACCTGACTGCCCAGGAGAAGGAAGGCTAGTGCGAGATCTGAGAAAAGAGTGCAGTCAGCTCTGTGGGGCTGGCTTCCCAATGGAAACAGCATAGGGAAGTAGTAGTTTGTAAGATAAACCTACCCAGATGAGTACAGCAGACAGGTGACCTTTCCAGAAGCTTAGAAGGTGCCAGGCCCTGTGTTAAGCATGTTAGATGTAATCCTATTAAATCTTCCCAATGATCTGCAAGGTATTGCTATTACCAGTCTGTAGCAGTTGCACTCAGCATCTCTAAGTGACTTATCCAGAAACAACACACACAAATACAGAGCCTTTCTTCTTTGTCATGTTATCATGTCTACCATGTCCAGTTATATTATTATTTTTGTTTTGTTTTGATACAAGGTCTTGCTATGCCATTTGGACTTGTAGTGATCCTCCTGTATCAGCCTCCCCAGCACTGAGAGTCTAATGAGATGCATTAGAAAACTGGAATGCATAATTAATGTATAATTTTAAAATGGTGCTTAAACATCTGTTTCTCCTCTTCAGAAATAATTAAAATACACATATATACGCATACATCTACACATGTACACACCTTGTGCTGGAGGAAGGGAAGAAAGGGAGTTATTGTTTAATGGGTTTAGAATTTCAGTTTGAGAGGATGAAGAAGTTCTGGAGATGGGTAGTGGTGACTGTTGTACAACATGAATTATGTAATGTCACTGAACTATACACTTAGAAAAGGCTAAAATGGTAGTCTTTATACTATGTATATTTTACCATGAAAAGTAATTGTTCAAAAAAATGGTAAAGTTAGGGCAGCGAGAGAGGCAGAGGCCCTGTTGCTTCCTCCCTGCATTGGTGGCTTCCCTATGTGGTGGAAGCCAGGTCAACCTAGCTCACAACTCAGGGGCGAATTCCTGAGAGTGTCTTTCTTTCTGTCACTGGTATCCCTATGACTGCCAATTAACTCATGATAAACAGTTTCTTTTAAGATCAAAGGAGCACATGAAGAATTTGTGGTGTATGACTCAGGAGGTTCGCTCCACACAGACTGGCATTTTCTAGCTTCTTTGGGTTAGTGATTCATGAGCCCAGTAATTTTGAACCTGGCCCACTGTGTGTTTCAGAGTGGTATTTATCACCCAAAAAGATATTTAATAAGGTTATTCATGTTACCACATGCTGTTAGCCAAATATAGTGTGTTGAACATTCCCCACATAGCTCTGTAACAGCTTAATTCATGAATTAAGCTGCAGGTAAGCTATTTCATGATTCTGTGAAGTCTACCAGAGACGTGGATGTTTTTTTTTTTTTTTCTATTCTTCTACTCCAAAACATAGTTTGGGTTCCTAATATAGGATACGCTTTGGGATAGGTACTTGGAGCAGAATGTAGAATGATGGGACAAGCTGTCTTGGAACCTGGAAAAAAGATCAGAGAAACGACAGAGATCTGCGGAGAGCTCCTCCACTCTCTGAGTGTGCCCATGAGCATCCTTGGTACAAGTTTTCAAGAGGAACCTGGTACAGTCTGTTGAGCCCCTCACTGGCTTTTGAGCTGGGGACCCGAGGCAGTGTGACCCCGTGGACTGACACAAACTCACATTGTAGGTCATAGGCCTTGTCTTTCCGTGTCTGTATCCTGCCATGCACTGGGGGTGCTCTGGCTGGTATTCATACTCACTAGAGTTATCAGGGAACGTGAATATCATGTTAGGAATGAGAAACTCAGTCTGCTGGTGACATGGAGACTGCTCTTCATTATCCAGTAAGCTCAGCCATGCACCTGGAGCAGAGATATCCTGCTTGGCTGCACTGAACTCACCGAGAAGCTGATGGGCCATGCGGTGGCACATAGCCAGCTGGCATGGTGGCCAATGGAGAGGTGTCATTACAGAGAGCAGCTGCCATGCATCTTCCCAGTAGTATCTAGTCATGCTGATAAGGAGGCAAGTATCTCATCACCCTATCTCTTCTGCATCTGCTTCCCTTTCCCTCTCCTTCCACTTCTGCTTTAATTCAGCATATCCATGACTTGTCCTGCCTTTCCTAGTATGATCGTGCCCCAAGCAGACACTGTCCTTTCATTCCTGGAATATATCCTTGACAACCTTTAAAACTACTTTTTGAAAAAGGCTTCTTTTTATTGACTGGCCAAGATTCACTTCTTTCCAACTAATTACCTCATCACCTAGCATTCCTCATCACTTTTTTCTTTTTTAAATTAAAAAAATCTTTTAATTAATTAATTTATTTGGTACAAGTTCTCACTATGCAGTTGAACTCACAGTGATCCACCTGTCTTGGCCCATGCCCAGACTCGGTGGGCAGCGCAGTGTACTCAGGGCAGGGCTGGGATGGCACATAGTACTGGGGATTAAACCTGAATCTTTGTGCTTTCCAGGCAGACACTTCTACCACTAAGCTATACCATGATTTCTTGAGGCTAAGCTGTCTTTGTTTTAATTAACCTTAACAAGTTATAATTTATATCACAAAAGATGTTCATTTTAACTCTATAGTTTGATAGATTTTGACAAACCTACACACTAGCACATAAAACATCTCCATGACTTCCCAAATCACTATAGTTTGTAATTTTCTTTCCAGAATTTTATATAAGAGGGATGAGGTAATGTGCACTCTTCAGTAAGATACTTTTTTTTTTTTTTTTACATCTCGACATTTCTAAAAATGGATGTGTCATACAATGAGCATGTAGCATGGTATTGTTTTTCCCTTAAGTGGCAGAACTAAACAGACAATGCATCTATAATGAATAATATCTTACAATCAGTGCCACTGTTTCTGACATATAAATGTGTGTATCTATACACCTGTGTGTCCATGCATGCCAAATAGTTGAATTAGTATGAGTTGGACAGTTAGCACGGGGAAGGTGAAATCTGTATTCTACCCTGTGCGTTACCATAGCAGTGCCTATAGCTGTAAATTGGTAGGAACTAAATAAATACTGCAGAGGATGGTGATAGTGAGTTTCAGAGCAGTCTAAAAATATCCTTTGCATTATAACTGCGTATACTGAATCTAAGACAGTGCTTTCAACATATTGTCCCATGGAGAGTTACTCTTATAAGATGCGGACAAAACAGAGGGAGAGGGCTGTCAGTGTCATTGAAGTTTGAGAAGTGTTTATCATTTTCTACCTAGATATTTCCAATTTATTAGAAATTGGAAAAATTTCAAGGAAGTCCTGTAATATTCTTAGGAAAAATTTTTAGCTTTGTTTTAATGTCAGGCTTATTTGACCCTGCAGCTTTGTAAAATGCTACATACTACACTTGATGAAAAGCTCACTTGTGTAAAAGAAGGGCAAGAAAGAGAGAAGACATTGAGTAGAGTTGTATTTGAACTGCTTTCAGCAGGACCAAAAAGCATGAAATGACTCTGGGAATGGGTCAGCTGGGGAGGCTCCTCACGAGTTGTGGGCTTGGCAGGTGCTTCCGTCTCTACAGAATCTCTCTCCAGTGTGAAGGGACACATGGGCAGACAAGAGGGAAAGAAAAGCAGTGCGGATGCATGCATGCTGATCCCTTAGGTGGCATGCGCCCAGCACATGACTTGTTCACTAAGAAGGAGTAGAGAGAGCCACACGCCCACCCACCTGTCTCAGAGCTCAGGCCAGCCCACAGGAAAGAGCTGCTGTGCTCTGTGGAGCCAGTTACCTTTAGCCAGTGAGAAAACTGAAGCAAGTTAACAGAACGCTTGGCTCAGTGAAACAGGGAGGAGCCCACCTGAAGGGATCACGTTCATGTAGAAGTCTTTCCCTGAAACTGCATTCTCTCAGTGCTTCAAGATGAGAGAAAGAAAAGTGGGCTGCTCATGAAGGCAAGACTAGGAGAAGTGTGCAAGAGTTCTCTTTTGCTTTTCACTATTATTTAAAAAATCATCACATGGTAAATGAAGCAAAGACTCAACGATGCTAGGAAAGTGGACTAGGTTCTCTCTTTGTGTATAGTTTTTTCTTTGAACTGGCTATGTGAGAGAAATGAAAGCAGAGGATTTCTTTTGGTGTGCATTTCTGTGAATTTCAGTACATACAGAGCTTCATTTATCTCTTACCAGTCAAGATGCAGAACACTGCCCTTGTCCCACGGAACTCCCTCACGCTGCTCCTGTGTAGTTAACATCCTACCACGCAACCTGTAACCTCTGGCAGCTGTTGGCATGTTTTCTGTCACTATCATTTTGTCTTTTTAAGAACTCTCTTCCATTCTGATAATTCCATAAATCACCTTTGCTTCATTTTTTTTAAATGGAGGCCTCTGAATATTTATGTATCTGTGCATGTGAAGCTCCAGTGCTGGCCGACTTTCTCCTCTGCTGTGATTATTTGGTTGTTAATCATCGCTAGCACTGAGAAGCACTCATGATGTACCAGGCATTTGCACTGAGCTCTCCGTATGCGTGCTCTCACTGAACCTCATGGTAGTCTTATGTTCTGTCCTCATTTTACAAATATGAGACCCGAACATGGACAAGTTCAGGGACTTGCCCAAGCCCTCACAGACAACCAATGATTGAAATCAAGCCCTGGTACAGGCCCATTTGCCTCTAAATCCTTGACCATTTACAATTAGCAATAAAAGGGAGGAGATTATAACTAGAAAGTGGTACATTGAGAGAGGTTGGCAGCAGTGGCAATTTGGGACCATATGGTTTTTAAAAACATTTGTAAATGTGTATGCTGCTGGGGAATCATCTGGGTCTGTTGACTTCCCAACCTCTGCTTTGCCTGTCTGCTTTCCTCCACCTGTCACATATGGTCCTTGCTATCCCAGGTGGCTCCTGACTGCTGTTTTCAGCAGCCTTCGATGATTTGAATTCCCCTGAAAATTTAGCAAAACCACCACCTATATCACAGCTCTGTCTCAGAATACAACATCTGAGCCCAGGAAGGGGCTGGACCACCTGCTGGTTTCTACCTAGCCTCAGTTCCCTGAAGTGCTTTTTGACCTCATTTCTCTCCTCCATTGCTTGCAACACCTGCTGAAGAAGTTTCTAGGCCACAGCTACCTGCTCTGTGTGCTGGCAGGGACAGGTGTGTTCTTGCTGATATGTGGTAAGACTGGTGTATGTGATTGGCATGATGCTTAACAATGTAAGAAGAAAGCCTCACCCCACAAGATCCACGCTGGCAATGCAGTGGAGGGGAATAGAATGTGAGTCAAGAGAAAAGGAAAGAGAAAAGTTAGTGAAGATCAGTTATGCTGGCAAAGTGAGCCAGATTTTTGCTTCATGTATGGTTTTTCTTTGAGCTATCTAAGGAAGTGAGGTTAGGGAGTCTTGTTCTAGAATCAACTCCTACTTCCTAAGGATTCCAGAAGTCAGGTACAAATAAAGCATGTCCTGGGGAGAACCACAAATCTGAAACATGGTGATAGGTGATTTGAAGGGAAACAAAACAAGCAAGAAGCCAAGATAAGAAGGATCATCTCAGGGTGGCATTTGATTAGCATGGGGGTGAAAGAGGGTGTTTAATTTAGAAAGTGTTGAGTCACTTCAGTAACAACCCCATCTAACATTTATTGAGTGCTTAATATGAGCCAGTGAAGAACTAATTGACATGAATCATCTCATTTATTCCTCACAACAACCCTTGGAGGTAGGTCCTACCATTATCTTCAATTTACAGATGGAGAATTGGGTGACCTGAAAATTTAAGTGACTCAGCCAAAGTACACCACTATCAAGGGGCAGACTGAGGTTTTGAATTCTGATACTTCTCAAACCTTCTCCAATTTGCTGCCTGTCCCAATTCAGAAATATTACTGATATGTAATGCAGTGGAGAGGAAAAGAGATCAATGATTCAAGAATTCAGAATCCTTCAGAAGCCTTGCACAGCTCCTTTGGCTTCACCAGGTCATGGGGAGGAATAAGAGCCGGTGGGATTTGTAGTACGAGAGGCCCTCTAGTCAGTTGATCTTACTTGTTGGCTTGAAATAATTGCATGATGTAAAAACCTGCAGCCATTTCTCAAGCTTTGTTTTTATACAATCAGCTTGGGAGGGATTTAGACATGTAGGCACAATGGGCTAATTTTTCTTTCTCTTGGGTTGGCGCTGGGAGGTGTGGTTATTGGTTCCACCCTAGCATACTGACTGGCGCAAGATGCATCAGGCCTTGTTGAGCCAACAAAAAGATCTTGATGAGCTTGTTTTTCAGATGAGCCTAGGTAAGGAGAACAGAATTTGGGCTTAAAAAGTCCATGGACAGGAAGCTAAATGAACTGTTTTAGAGTGCCACATTATCAGTGAGTCCTCTGAAATAGGTGCTTTACAAAATGGTACCTTGTAGCAGCAGGTTATTTATACCCTTTTAGGGGAGTACTTTATACTTAGTATTATTCTGGCCTGGACTCACCATCGGTTCAAGTTTAGTAATAATACCTATCACACTCTAGGGCTATAGCTCCTTTCATAGAATGCCTCATGCGTGGCAGGGCACAATAAACAGGTAAAATAATATTTACTATGATAGCAATCTTCCAAGTGCCTTTCATCTGAGACTCTCCAAGTGTCTTGCAAACACTAATTAGTTATGCCTCACGGTGACTTTCTGTTTTTGCAATACATTTTCTCATTTTACAGAAGTTTAAATGGAGACCCAGCAACCTTAAGTGGCTTGCCCAAAGTCATAGGGTAACTTTAAATTAATGATAATGACGATGCTTTGCATTTACCTGGCAGGTGTTTTCTAGGGGTGATATAGTACGTTGTAAAGATAATTTCCACACTATCCTGGAGGCAGGTGAGTGGCAAATATTCCTAGCTATTGGCTACACTAGATAAACTGAAGCAGGAAGGGCGAGTAATTTGGGAAGTTGACTGAGGTTGTGGGTCCACTCCCCTGAGTCTTGGAACAGAATGTGGCCTCCAGTACACTCTCAGTTCTTGTAGGTGAGGGGCGCATGGATGTTTCCACACTTACAGGAACCATAGGCAGTTTTAGCAGTAAAAACACACTGCAGAATGATGCTGTATTTCCACCTAAGGGTGGATTTGGTCGTCTCCCTGTTGAGAGAGGCAAAGGGAAGAGGGGAGCCCTTCCAGGACAGACAGCTCAGGAACAAGAGGCAGTGGGGCAGAGGGCCAGCTCCACCCTTCTGCAGAGCGTCTTTACTAATCCAGGCCCTACCTGAAAGCAGGTCCCACGTTTCAGCCTCAAGTCAGGCCTCGGGTCAGAACAGCTTGGTGGATGGGTACACATGTGTCGCTGGCACCTTAGTCTGATGTTCTGAGACCCTGCAGAAGAGCTCTAAAGACACTCAGTATCTTATGGCTTTCTCCTACATACCAACAGCTCTCACCTCAACCTCCTACTGCACAAGGGCCCTCTAAGTCTGATGTGGCTCCAAACTTTGCTGCTTTTTCTTTTATCTTTTTTTAAAGAATAAAAAATGGTAATAGGAAAAAAAAGCATTAGAAATGACA
>PVKN010035173.1:0-11684 GCA_004027915.1 Capromys pilorides | reverse complement strand
TCTTCATGAAAGAATTCATATCGAGTGAATAAAACATGGCAAAAGTGATATCACTTCCAAAATTTACCCAAATAATGTATGATATTCCTCCAAATAGGAGCTGTCTTACTTTTCTTCTTTTCCTGTGGAGCCTTCAATCTGGAGGAATCAGGAAGGCATGGCAATGTGGAAAGGTATGTGTGCCAGAAAGTGGCTATCTTTAGCTGATTGCCAGTAGCAATAAGGAGCAACTATAATAAAATAAGTGATGCTACAAGTGGGACCTACCCCAGTGGAGGCTTCAGAGATTTGCAGCCCTAGCCAACAACTCCGCTGTAGCCTCCTAACACATTGAGAATTGCAAGTATCTGCCTTAACAATGCCTGGATTCCTGACTCAAACAAGCTGAAGTAATAAACATGTGCCGATTTAGCCCTAATTTTGGAGTAATCAGTTATAAAAGAATAGATAAGTAACACTGTTAAGTAAATAAGCTATGTAGTCAAATGACCTATGATAGACTTTGGCCCAATAGTTCCTGGCCTCTTTACCTTGGATAATTTACAAATTCTCCATATCAGGATCCTTGTTCTTAAAACATAAGTATAATGGTATCTCACAAATTTTGCTTCTTTAATAGCTAGGATGCACGAAGACTCTGGAGCAATGTCTCATTCACAGTAGATACTTAGTACATTTGAATTGCTGGTATTAATCAATTTGAACAATAATATTAAGAATATAAAATCTTGTTAGCTGGCTTCGTATAGTTGAGCAAGCAACATAAACACTTTAGGTTTCAGTATTCATTTATTCCATTAATATTTAATAAGCACTATTTCTGTAGAAGGCTGCACTGGTTTGTGAGTTTCTATCCCATGATAACTGTCTGTCTGTCTGCCTTTCTGTCTCTCTGTCTATCTTCTATCATGTAAGCAACAAGAGTGCTGCTATTAAATGAAAGAAGACAGAAGGAGAAGAATACTACAGTCAGCACATGAGGCGTGGCCAGATGTGGAGGGAGGGATGCTCTAAGCTACCAAGTTGAAGCAGATCGCACAGAATTGCATTACTGAGGAAGGAGCAGGTCCAAGTGCTGGAGAGCAACTGATTTAGGATTTGAATAGGTGCGTCGAGCAAGTTGATAATTAATACTACAAACACAGCTTTAGGAATCATATAAAAGACCACTAATGTGGAATGCTTAACTGTACAGCATAACACTGAGTTCCACAAATGCATCCTTTGCTTTTCCACTGTAAACTTTTACTTCAGTGCAGTAGTAGTAGTAGCCTCCAGCTTGCACTCAGTCTGTGTTGGAGGCCACAGGAAGTAGTCTTTGTGTTTACACATGAGAAAAGACAAGGTATGTACACCTGTGCAAAGGTGTAAAACCAAGATTTACACTCATGTGATGCTCTATTGAATAGGTTCTGTGTATGTTTGCCTGAGTATCACAGAGGATATAATACATTCACACCTCTATGATTTATTTTAAAATAAGTTTTCTTTTGATTTTTTGGTAGAGAAGTCATACAATTCAAAACAATGGATGAAAATTCAGATTTATAAGTTTTGTAGGAGGTCAAAAATGAATCATCAAATTACTCATGCATGGATGATGAAGTTGATCCATTGTGCAAAAATAAATGTTTTCAGAACAAAAGAAGTAGTGTGGGTGTATGATGATGATGACTTTTATGTTGGCGATGTGAGCTAAAGTTCCAGTTCCAGTGAAATAGAGCAAGAATTGATTGATTTAGACACAAGGAATACAGACCTCCTTGATTTAGATGGCATAGAAAACAGCAATGTGAGTACATCTTTGACTACTGAAAAGCCAGCAAAATGGTCACACAGCCAAATGGAATGATCCAACATGAGAACTATGTCCAAAAACATAGAGAGGGTCTTGGCAGGTATAAAATATATTAGACTAGATGGAATGCCAACTTCTCCAGTCAGTGTTTAAATTGCAATAGGTGTAGTGCTACAAGTTGATGTGAAGTATATGAAGGCTAAAATACATGTAAAATGTTCCACAGGCACCAAAAGCCTTGTTCAAACATGAATTTATTAGGACATCTCTCTACCTGAACTGGAAGCATTGCTAGTACTTAGCAGGAAATTCTCAAGGTAACTGCAAGAGTGTAAAAGACTTTTGGAAAGTTGTGGGTCAAAATATGTCATAAAAATTTAGTGATCTGACAGTTTAACAAACAGACATAATGTCCCAAAGACCTACTATGACAATAGAGAAACAAACACGCCAGCTGTGTCCTACAAGAAAGGATAGAAAAACATACATGTTATAAGTCGAAGTGATACTTATGTGTAGTACATAAAATTTTCATTTGGGCTGAGGAGATAGTTAGTAGAATAAGTGCTTTCCAGGCAAGCACAAGGGCAAGCGCAAGGGTGTGAGTTCAAACCCTGGTTCCTCAAAATACATACATACATACATACATACATACATACATACATACATATTTATGTGCGAAGACTAAGTGTGGCAATTGAAACAAAGATTATTTTTGTTGTTGAGATCTATTTGTATTTTCATTATAATTCCCATAGGATTTTATTTCTAATGTCATTTCTTATTTTTTGTAAGCAAGTAAATAGCTGGGATGAAAAGGTTGATGACTGTGCTTAGAACTCATTACACCTCTGATATTCTATTTTACTGATATCTTACTCCCTGTCAAGTGCGCACTGTACAACATAGCAAGAAACAGGAAGAGCAGAGATGCGACAAGAGCAGGAAATGTGCACTGAGCACATGTGTAGGCAGTGTAACTGAGATGTGTGTATGGAACATGCAGTTGTCCTGTGTGAAGGCAGCACTGGTGTGATAGTTGAAGCAAAGATTAGGTGTAATGCAGACTCTAGAAATTTGGAGAAGCCAGGAATGTGAATCTTCTGAGGAAAGCTGCAAGAAGTGGGCAAAGCTGGCTCATGAGAGAAACTCTTAGCATTATAACCACTTAGAGGCTCTCTTGGGTACTTTTTACTCATTTCTGGGACAAATACCCGACACTCAAAATGGAGGAAAGAAAGGCTTATTTAGGTCACAATTTGTGGAGGTTTCAGTTCATACTCTGCTGGCTCCAAAGCAAAGGACAGCAGTTCTTGGCGGCAGAAAACAATGAAGAGCAGAGGAGCAACAGCTGTGTCATCCATTAAACCTCTCTCTTTCAAATTCTGTGCCCCATGTCTGCTCCACTGTGAATATCGGAGCTCCTCTGAAGTGGCAAGGCTGCAAAGATCAAACTCTGGACTTCTTCAAGGAAGCAGGACAGGGCAGGACCTCCAAGGAAACAGGCAGGCAGGGCTGGCACAAAGTCTTCCTCAACTCCTTTTACATAGTTTTCATTCTGAGTCACTTTGGCGTGGCCCATCTGGCCCTAGGGTGGAACCAATCATACCCCAGGGTGCGACCAAACATGTCCCAGGGCAGGCCCTCCACATCCTGCCAGATGGGGGCCTCACTGCCCAGAACTGGCAGCGAAAATCCAGCCAAACTTCCTCATGCTGATACAATGTATCAACTCTCACAGGGGCTGAGGCACTCAAGCCAATTTGAGTCCACATCTTGCCACAGTTTGTGCCAGGTGGTGGATATGGAACTACAGTTCCATAAAGTTTCATCTTTGCCTTGCTGCATTTCAATTTTGTTCAGGTCCCACTCCATTCTATTCCCTTATTTCTCCCTTCTTTTTGAAAGCTAGTGTCTACAGAATGCCATTTAGTGTTGGAAATCTTTATCTTTCTTTTTATTTTTACAGAGGCTCATACCTAACATTTGATCTTCAATCCCAGAGAAGAATTTAGACTTGGAACTTTGAATAATGCTAGAACTGTTAGAACTTTGACAACTCTTGGAGATGGGCTAGGTGACTGCATAAAGTGATGCACATATTTTAGGGTTCAGGGAAGGAATATTATGGCTTCAATATTGATATTGTTCTAAAGTTTCACACACACAACTTGGAAATTCAGGATCATGGCCCTGAAGTTTGTGTTACTGGATTAGTCCACTGATGAGTTTAAAATAGAGTGTGAAAAACAGACATGGTGGAGCATGCCTCTAATCTGAGGTGTAAGGATAGTTGTGAGTTTGAGACCAGCCTGGGCCACAAAGTGAGCTCAAAGCCAACCAGAACCGGGTAGCAACAGCTTGTCACAAAAGGACAAAAACAAACAAACAAAAAGCTAAATGCTATATTGGGAAGTGAAGCTTGTAGTAAGAAGTGGGTCACCTTCAGCCTGACTGCATGCTTAGGCCCTGATTGCTGCTTTCCTTCCTGCCTGCCACACCATGAGCTGGCTCTCCTCTACCATCCCTGTCTGTCACAACACTCTTCCTTGGAGTCAGAAAACTACGGCAGAAACCTCTACCAACTATGAACTAAAATAAAAGTATCTACCATTTAAAAAAGCATATAATTCTAGGGGCAATAACAGGGAGTAGGAGGGTTTTATTGGGAGTAGCTAAATTTCTCTGTACAAAAGCTTATTAAATTAGGAATGAATTTGATCTAAGGGTAGCCATTACTGAAAGCATTATGAAATGAGTTCTATTAAGGATACACTTTGACTGTATACAGCTTGTACTTTAAGATGGCTGAAGCCTATAAAAATGAGGGTCTAACTCTAAATTGAAGCTGATGATGTCTCTCACAAAATACAATTCTGCCCGTAGGCCTTATGAAACTTCTTCTAGTAATTGTTTTCCACCAGCTAATGAGATAGTAAAGCAGCACTGATGAAATAAATGTCTTATCCTGTCCCCTGAAACTTATTGTTAAGAGGTGGTGGCAAGTCATGTGTAATTAAGTCAAAAGACTTTTTCGTGGAAAAAGCCCAGAACTAGTCTTTAAAAATCTAGAGGTTTTGGGTTAAGGAATTATTTCTAACCATCAACTTCCTAGATTTTTCCATATTCCAGCACATAGAACACTAAAAATATCTTGCAAATAGTGTACTCCCAACATTAACAGTATTTCTTGGGAAAATCTTTAATTTCTGGATCTCTGAAATAACCTCAGGGAGTACTGAAATTTGAATGACAAATCAAAACTGTAGAGCCAACCCAAGAAAAGAGGTTTTGAATGCCCATTTCTGTTACCCAGAGAAAATGAGGTGCAAAGAAGCGTTTTGCAGCAGGTTAAACTGAGGACCACAGATGAAATCACTGAGTTCCTACCAACAAGACAGTGTAATCAGTGACAGCTAGATGCACTACCCAACAAGCTTGTCCTACTTCCAGGATGAAGTTCCTAGCAATTCCTTTATTAAAGGACTTCCTGCTTCATTTAATGATGGCAATTATTTGATTCTCTCCTAACTGAATTCTGCATTGAGGTTTTCCTGCTTTTACTGGAACACTGTATATGGGTGGATTTTAATGCACTGATACAACCTCCAAGAAGAAATTTTATGTGGACTTGAGGGGAATGGGGGACATACAATAACTTCAAGATTCAAGAGGATGGATTACAGATAGTAATTTGTTTCTATTTAAAAGTGACTTCTTAGGGTATGTTTGAGATTAATCCATATGCACAAATAATCAAGACACAAATACTTGGCCACAGAGAAGGGTGACCTGTGCGAGTTCTTATTTACATGAAGATATTTATCTAATCATTTATTACTCATAAAAGCAAAGTACATTTTTTTCTGTTACAGTGTTGTTATGTCATCAATATTAATAGACTTACTATCCAACTGTATCTTGGTCAACAAGCATATGTTAAAAACAATTCTGTTGTAAAGATCTTTGGGAAAAATTTTTGGAAACCAAATCTCAGGGTTCACAGAAATTGGTCAAGAACAGTGAGAACTAGGTCAATGATTAGCTGTTTTGTTAAAATTACTCTTAAAATGAACTCAGAACTGACAAGTCAAAAGCATCACTCAAGAGAAAACCACAGCTACAAAAGAAATACAGTGTCCTAGTAAATAAGGTAAAGTTACTCACATGAAGGTAGCTTGCCTTCATCCTTCCTATGCTAGAAGTATATAATCTAATCATAACTGAGTCTTTTCCTTTTTTCTGTAATACCTTCTAGGCTCTTACTTGTCACTGAGTCTTTGGCAATTGAAAGGATTTGTGGTTATTTCCCTTGCAAGCACTGAATAAATGTCTATGTTTATTCTCATTGTGATTATCTGTTTATTGCCACATTCTGATCAATAGGAAATGTCAAGTACAATGTTGATTTTAGCCTCAAGAACAAGGCTGTGATTTTTTCCTCCTATTTTCTACCTTTGCTAAGGGCTAACCAAAGGTTTCACACAGCATCACTGCAGAAGCTAGAGCACTGCCATTCAACCACAAGAGCTTGGAGGCAGGCAGCAGCTGGTAATTTCTTTGTGTACAAGAGACAGTATAGCAACTTGGAATACACAGGAAGCAATGTAAAAACCTCTCTGAGACATTGATGGCTTCAGTATATTTATAATACTAAACTGAGCTCATATAAGAAACTAGCAGTTTTTAAAAACACCAGTTATTTGAAACTGGAGTATTTTAACTATAAATGACTCATCTTTTTAAATGATACCATTCAGTGTATAGTGACATTTGTACAGCTGAATCCTCATCACTAGCACATAAATATAATATGCTCTTATCATGTGAGGTATTTCCACTAAGGCTTTTTGAGGTTAATCACCCTCACACTTCAAATCTATGTCAAATACCAGGACCCCAAAGGAAAAGCCAAAAGGTATACAATGGAATAGTGGAGAAAGTAAATTATAAAATTTTTAAATGTTAATGAAGAGTAGACAACAATTGATGATGCTTCCTTCCTTGACCTTTCCAGTTTCCTGAGACCACTGATATGCTTGGCATGTGTCCTTTTGCTTTGTCTTTAAGGTCTTCATGTGCTAAGACATGAAGTTTTTTTTTTTTCTTTTTTAATGTATTTAGTACAGTCTCACTACACAGTACGGACTTGTAGTAATCATCCTGTTTTCACCCTCCAAAGCACTGGAATTATAGGTGCATATCAGGGAGTGGGGCTGGTATGGCTTGTGGTGCCAGGGATTGAACCTCAGTCCCTGTATCTGCCTAAGCAGGTGCTTTAGTCCACTGAGCTATCTGGCTGACCCAATGGTGATTTAATGATTAGCTTTGTAATCCACTACTTAAAGATATAAGTTTGTCTACTGATTATCATGAAAATTGGAATGTCTATCTATAATTTCCTCTATGATAGAAGCCTGATATGGCATTTTGGGTCAGACTACTGTTGTCTCATACTTCTTTACGTATGTATCTCTATCCAGGTTAAATTATCCTTGTAACTACAATAAGTAACTTGGAAAAGTGTCATCTATATCATTCAACCTATGTATATTTCTATTTACATAAAAAGTACAGAAAATAAATTTTAAAAATAATTGAGACATACCAGGAATCTACCTTTTAAGACAGGCAACAATTACATCAACAGCATCATTAGAGGTAATTGTTCTGGACCTACAGAATCTAGTAAAAAGACTTGTAATGTTCAGAAGATGGATTGGACACTAAGGAGGGCTTCACCTTGGTCAGCATCAGCTCTGAGCTATGCAGTCTTACCTACATTACCCCCAGCTCGATCAAGTTATAGCAGGCAGTAATGCCTCTGCATCTAGAGAAGCTTGTATGTGGCTTTGGGAAGCAAGAATTGCAACAACACTGTTTGCCAATCCAGCAATCACCACTGATTTTTGCTTCTGTTTTCAGAGGTAGAGACACAAATTAAGGCAGTCATTACTGTACTGTCATAATTACCTTCATTGCTGTGAGCTCCTCCTCCTCCTTCAGCTAAGGTAACTCCAAATGATTTGAATGACAAATTTTTGTATTACCCCACATGTGTCTATTGATTTCCCCTCTCATATGCTAGACAGTAAGCATGAGGATATTCAAAAGCAAATACATATGTGGTAGAAGGGACAAAGTCATGTTACATTTGCACATAGTGAAAGGTACCAAATCAAAGAGAATTGAAGAGACCGTAAACCCATAAACTTATAATCAGCCATCAGTAACACTTAGAAATCAAACATAAAACATAAACATCGTTGTACTTGTGGCCATATAGGCACAGGTATATACATATTTGTATATGCACACAGATATGTGTGTACATCTATACATAAGATATATATGCACAAACTTATGTGGATAGGTATGTATATATCTATATATAGCTGTATCTATGTTCATATAAATTCTCCAGAAAAAAATTGGAAACTTAGTTTTTGTGAAACTGTATTACTCATGATTATAGCAGAATGATTCCTAACAGCTAAAATGTGGAAGTGGCCTAATGTCCAAAGAGGAAGAGTGGATAAATAAAGACTATATTTACATATAATGAAATATTATTCAGTGAAAAATGAAATGCCAACATGCACATGGCATGCATGAACACTGAGGGGATCATATCAAGTGAATTATGCTTGCTATAAAATGACACCATATTATCCCATGTAAGAGAGTTAGTTTGAATGCTTAAAATTTGACAGAAAATAGAGTATGCTGGGGCAAGGGAGGTAGCTCAGAAATCCAACTGCTTGCCTGACTAGCACAAGGGCCTGAGTTCAATTCCTGCTGCTGCATGTTATGCTGGCCTGCAACCTGGCTTGGGGGTGCACGCCTGTAATCCCAGTGCTGGGGTGACTGGGACAGTGATATCACTGTAAGTCTGTGCTGTGTAGTGAAACCCTGTACCAAAGAAAGAAAGAAAGAAAGAAAGAAAGAAAGAAAGAAAGAAAGAAAGAAAGAAAGAGTGATGGTAATGATTAATGGGAGTAGGAAATGAAGAGCTATTATTAATGGGGCTAAAATTTAAGTTTTGTGAAGTCGAAAATAGTCTGTATAGGAAAATTGATTTTTGCACAACATGCACTTTCTTAGTGTTACTAAAATGTACACTTTAAAATGGCTAAGAAAGCAACATTTATGTCATATATAAAGACTAGAATAGAAAAATACAAAGCTCTCTTCCAGTGTTTGTGGATGTAGGGCATTATTTATTCAGTATTTAATCCGCTTTAAATTTTTTTCAAACAAAAATATTGAACTTTTGGCATTTAAAAGAAAACAATTATATACACATCCAAATTCATCTATATAATAATTACTTATTTCTCTGTTGGAATTCTGTCATCACAGTAAAAAACAGAATGACTGAAAGGCATAATTTTAATAAAAATATAAGTGAAGAATGAGAAATATCTGTCTTTTGAGGCAATTACAATTATCGCTTATGTTTTCCTCAGAAAATATAACTTTATCTTTCATTTAAGGAAATTGATTACTAATAGTAATTTTTTAAACTTTGTTTTTGTTATGGCCAGCTCAGCCTGCCCTGGGGGTGGGACTGGCGCAGTATGTGGTTCCTGGAATTGAACCACCGTCCGGTCCCTGAAACAGCCTGAGTTTGCCTAAGCAGGATCTCTAACCCACTCAGTTATCTTGCTGTCCTTGACCAACAGTAATGTTATCCAAAACTAAAAGCAATAGTTCGAACAAATGATGTAGATATAAACTTACAGAAAACACATCTCAGAGGTGAAAGCTGCTTTTTCATTATTTAGGCCAACTTTGTAATGCTAACACTACTTTGAAAATATTGCAAATATTATGGAGCTGCAAAATCTTTTTTGTTTAAGCCTGAGCTGAATTTCTTCCACAAATTCAAATCTAATTAATTTTTTTTCTACAAAACAGTTTAAAAACATGCCAAAAATCATAAAAGAATGAATGTTAGGATCAAACACATGCCAGTAGAAAAGTTAAAAATGAGTCAAATCCTTAGAATATCGTGTTTATGAAGACTATGAATTTTATCATTGTCTTGGAAATATGTCTAATCCACCTGTAACTTCCCCCAGAATGCTTCAAACTACATTACTTTTTTTCTAAACATAAATAACTGTTTTACTGACACTTTTAACTTCTGAGGCAAGTGCCAGAAACCACATCACATTTTAAATAATGTTTTATAGCTATAACACAGAAAGACAAACAACAAGAGTGATAAATCAACTTCCCAAGTGAAATTACTGAAATTCTAAGTTCAAATCTTGTGATACATCTCACAGAAGAGCGTGCCCAAAATAATTGGCATTTTTCAGAAATAGTGGTCAAAAAGCATTACAAAATAAAACAAAACCTTTATATAACACTAAGAATGAGTACTAAAGTAATCTATGGGCTTTGATTAATGAAGTGTGACTATAGGTTAACAACTACACCAGTCTATTTGAAGGAGGATATGAACGATGAGAAAGGCTCTGAATGTCTATAGGCAAGGGATATGTGAAAATTTCTGTAAGTTCTCCCCACTATGGTTACAAACCCTAAATTCAGTTAAGTAAAAGCAAGTATCCTATTTGCATGCCCTGGAAGAGAACAGACTTCATGCTGCAATGGAAGAGAAAAGGTGCACATCTCCAAGAATAAAGCAATTAAATAAGGTGGATCCTCCCATGACTTAGACCTCAGGATGTTACACTATTTGTAATCCAAATAGACAATGACAGAAGCTAATTTACCAGCTGTATCCACACAGGACTCAGTAGGCAATTTGCCATAAGCACTTACTTCCTCAGGTATCAGCGATTTCTCTTCTTTCACTCTCTAGTCTTAAAGCAAAAGCAAAAAATTAGGTTTCACTTCACCTGAGTAATGTGCACGTTTATATCCATCTTAGTAGACAGGAAACCCTTCTATGCATTCCTCTTTGATGCAGCAATAGAAATCTAGCTGGCATGAAGATCAGTGTGTTCTGTACTTGGTTATGAAACTGTCAGTGGAGTCCCCTTGGTTGATTCATGATTTTACTATGTTACTATATCTTAGTGTTCTCTTTGAATTTCAGTAACAGGGCTGGCTTGTTGTAGTGAAAGTTTTCATTGAAAAGTGGAGGTACAAAAGGTAATACATTTCCACAGTTCAACCACCCACGATCCAGTGGTACTCTGGCAGAGCCCTTTCTAACTCCATTTTCAAAGGCATCTCAACTGCTTATGCAAGAGCTGACTCTCAGTATGAGTAAGGATAAAAAAAATAATTTTGACAAAAAATAGTAATTACTTTTAAATGTATAAAATGTTTATATCAATCATTTCAAGAACATTTCGCAAGGCTTTTGATTTATCTGAAAGAACGACAGTACTTGAGTGATTTTCTGGCAGTGAATGGAGCTGGGTAGTTTTCTGCAGTCCTACAAAGTATCTTTGAACTTTTCTCTGCAAGGGCTGTCTTTCCCCGGAGATAAGGATGAATGGTACTGCAGAAGGAAATTTATGTGGCTCAAAATTTATAACTTAGGATTTCCTATAGGAAAATAAGACAGTTATCATTCTGAAATCTTTTGACCAAAATTATTGGCTTGGCAGACATTGTTTAAAAATTGACTCTTAAAAACAAGTGAACAAACCAAAATTCTGCTGTATATCATTTGCCAATTTTGGTTTCATGAATGTCCTTAAGAAGCTAACCACACATACTACACATTATGACTCAAAATTAGGAAAATATACTCAATATCATACCACTGTATTTATCACATACTGAAATAATAAAATTAACAATATCGAGGACAAATAATAATAAAATGCAATGTTCACTAAAATTGATGTACTTGAGTATACCGAGGTTTTATTATATTAAAATGATTTATTTAAATGTG
>PVKN010035172.1:0-11685 GCA_004027915.1 Capromys pilorides | reverse complement strand
TTTTTTTTTTTTTTTTTTTTTTTTTCAGTTGCTGGAGCATGTAGTATTGTTTTCCATCCTTTCTCTTTTAGCCTATGAGTTTCTTTATGAGTTGTGTGTTTCTTGTATACAGCATATTGTTGGGTTTTGTTTCCTTATCCATTCTGCTAGTCTACTTCTTTTAATTGGAGAATTGAGTTCATTGACATTGATGCTTATAATTGACATGTATTGTCTTATTGTTGACATGAATTTTATTTATTACTGTTTACCACTTTTTCTCCTATGTTTAATTGGTTGTCCTGTTTGGTGGAATCTTTCTGTTCACATTTGTTGAGTTCAAGTAGTTTTGGTCCCCCTCTAAAATATTTGTTAGTATACTGTGTAGTATTGGTTTTGACGTTGTGAATTTTTTTAGTTGTTCCTTGTCGTGGAAGTATTTTACTTCTCCCTCATACTTGAAAGAGAGTTTTGCCAGGTATAACAGTTTGGGTTGAAATTTGTTTTCATGGAGGACTTGAAGCACTCTGCTCCATGCTCTTCTTGATTTCATCGTTTGTGAAGACAAATCTGCCATTATTCTGATGGGTTTTCCTTTGAATGTGATCTGTTTCTTTTCTCTAGCAGCTTTTAGTATGTTATTCTTATGCTAGATTTCTAGGATCTTGATTATTATATGTCTTGATGTTATTTGGTGTTCTGTGTGCTTCAGTTACCTGAGTATCTGATTGTTTTCTCATATTTGGGGAGTTTTCCGCTATTACTTCTGCCCATATTCTTTTCATATCATTTGTACTGACTCCTTCTTTCTCATTGATTTCTATTAATCTCAAGTTGTTCATTCTCACATCATGCAGGTGTTGAATTATTTTTTCGTGCATCCTGGTTATTTTTAAGCGATCCTTTGTTGCCTTTTCACTAGCTGCACATGTGTCTTCAAGATCTGACATTCTATCTTCACTTTCGTTCATATGGTTTTGCCAGCTTGTGATTGAGATTTTATTTTCTTGTCTATCTCTTTGATACTGTTTCAGGTGATCTATTTATTTCTTATATTGTTCCGTCATGGAACCCATCATTTTTCTATTCTCCTCCAATTTTTTTATCAATGTCTTCTTTAATATTACTTAAGTATTTCGTTATGGTTATCCTTTCTCTCTTTAGTTCAGAGATTATTTCTGCTCTGCTCTCCTCTTTACCTTTCTTTATTTGTTCCCCTACTTTAGATGCTATTAATTTAGACATGTCTTTTTTTTTTCTTCAAGGGTTATTTCTGTTCTGCTTTGCTCTATATGTTTCTGCAATTGTTTTTTCACTTCAGATTCTATTAATTCATGCATTTCTTTTTTTATTTCAGATGTTATCTCTGATCTGAGTTGCTCTATATGTTTCTGTAGTTGTCGATCGACCTCAAATTCAGAGTTTTTGGCGCATGATTCCCATTTTCTTCCATGGTATTGTCTCTTGTATTTGATTTTGGTGGGCTTGGGTCTTATGACTGCATTTTACTCCTTGTCATTATCATTTTGTATGGCAGTGATCTCTGCACTTTGGTGAAGTTATGCTGTTAGCGTCTAGGGGAGTTTGTTCTGGATCCACTAAGCTTGTTCCTCTCCAGTTCTACCTGGCTGTCAGTTGCAGCTCAGGCCGCTGGCTGCTGTGAGACCCTGTGGGTCTGGACTGTGGGTGTAGTTGGAGCTCGGGAGTTGAGTCTGAGGATGGACGCAGGCTGAGGGTCCTTACCAGGCTGGCGCAGGGAGGCCAGACGGGTTGGTGGATGGGTTCAGGACTGGAGCCGAGTCAGGAAAAACCGCGAGATGGAGGCAGACCGAGGGTCCCTACCCCACAGGTGCACGTGTCAGACCAGACAGTGAATGGGTTCGGGAGGGGCAGGTGCGTGGGCCAGACCAGACAGAGGATGAATTCGGGACTGGAGTTCAGGCGGGAAGAGCTGGGAGATGGAGGCAGGTTCGGGGGATCCTTACCCAGCAGGTGCACGGGTCAGACCACACAGCAGATGGGCTCGGGACCAGCAGGCAAGTGGGCCAGACAGGATGGCGGATCTCTAAGAAGTATTTCTAAAATAAGGCATGTCATCTATGGAATGTTCCATGTCTTTTGTAGAGAAAGGAAATAAATTTGAAAGTGTGGAAAGGCACTAGCCCTCTCCAAATATCTGAAACTTTAGGCAAGTGTAGCATTAAGTTTAGTCTATGTATCATCAAAGATAATTGGGAACAACAGGCAAAACTTATTTAAAAGTTACACGTATAATATAATGACTGAGATTACGTAATATATATATATATATATATATATATATATATATATATATATATAACATAGCTTTTGTAGATGGTCATTCTCCACTTGAAACATCCCCAGGTAGACCAGTTAGTCCAAAGAGGTGCAAGAAAATTCAAGAAGCACAGTGTTGTAGACTCCTGGCATCTTATCTCATATCATACCCGACATGCCAGAATTTCTAATAGGCATAGGTCATGATAAGCTTCAAAACAAGAACATAAGCACACTGAGTATTATCAAAATTAGAGATGAGAAAGCTTAAAAAAATGATTTAATAAGCGGAAATATTGCTATTAAAAATTAAAGAGAGGGGCTGGGGAGATAGCTCCTGCCTGGCAAGTGCAAGGTCAAGAGTTTGAGTTTGAATCCCGGCCCTGCAAAAAAATAAAATAAAATAAAGAGACCATGAAATTTCCTAAGTTCTAATAGATGGACAGATTGATTTCAAAAGAGATAAAAGAAGACCATAGAATTGTATGGCTAAGATATATGAAGAAAAAGTTCAATCAGGCTTGGGGAGATAGGTTGGTTTTCTAAGTGCCTGCCAGAAAGCGCAAGGACCCGAGTTTGATCCTTGATACCACATGCCATGCTGACCCCCATGCTGAGCCAGCCGCCTAGACCAGACATAGTGGCACATGTCTGTAACTTCAGTGTTGGGGAGGCTTAGACAGGAGGATCACTATGAGTTTGAGCTGTGTAGTAAGACCCTGTACCAAATAAATAAATGAATAAAATGACCAAATCAATAAATATTTTTTTACAGCTTAGCATACTACTCTAGCTTTATGTTTTATGTCTCATGGTTAAACTTTTCTGCTGGGTGGTTAAGGGCAAGTTAAAGCAAGACCTTTATAACAAAACATGGAACTTTTATACCTCCCAATGTCAGTCAAATCCCCTCAAGATTTATTTCGAAACCACTTACAGTGCTTTGTAGAACTGTTGTCAGTGTCAGCCATCTGGATGAGTCACAGCCATTGCTTGACTAATTTGCTATCTGAGTAAGCCTGAGAGAATGTTTTCTCTCTAGGTGACTCTCGTTAGGCACACTGTACATCTTCAGTCCATTTCCTCTTTAGCCCCATAATTTCCTTGAACAGAAAATTTGGGAAACCAGCTTCCATCATTGCCAGTTTTGCCAGTAACCCACTGCGATTATGAAACATTGGATTCTGTATACAACTACTTTCTCTTAGTAGTTCTTCAATGAGAAGAATATTTTTGTACCAATAATGACTAGAAAAATTATCATTTCTACTCTGTTTTGCTCTGAATAAAATTATCTGTCTACTCTGATCTGCTCTGAATAACTAGTAGGAGGACAACAATATGCATTGTATCAAATACTAAAAATGTACTACTAATGTGTTTTCAAACTACAACATTATTTCCTATTAAATGCAGTAAAAAATGAGAAAAAAATAAATATTATTTTTAAAAAGATAAAGTTCATTAGAAGAAAAGAATGAAAGTTAAGGCATTAACCTGTCTGTGGATCAAAAATCTGAACTACATATGTGCCATATGTGCTGAGTCACAGTGGAACGGAAACAAAATTGGGTAAAAGATGTAATGGAAGCAGAAGAGGTCAAAATAGTTCCTATCCCATTCTCCAGGATTTTGAGAGATTTTGAATTGCTTTTTACTATATTCTTTGTCAGCTTAAGGTCCATGTGTGCAAAAGTATAAATAACCATTCATATCTAAAAAAATTCATGGGTGAGACTTAATGGATTAGTCCCATCAAAACAGATTTCATAGCTCTACTCTGTAGCTTCACTTACAATGCCACCTTTGTTAATTATTTCAGCTGAGCATCTTACAAAGCTGTGTGTTCGCATTTTCAGAGTGTATATTGTGCTGAGAGAAGTTCATGTTTATTTTTCTTAAATAAACCTCCATAAAATAGCCTCCTCAATTTGTTCTTTAACTGGTGACTACAAAATAATACACTGTCTTGCTGTATATAGTGTCTGCAATTCAAATATTATCTATATACAGTGTTATGTTTTAGAACTGAAAATCTAGTCCTTCCCTCCATGCTTATCTCTGTTGCATCTTTCACAGATAAAAGGAACAAATATATATGTTTTGCCCAACCAGTATGCAAATTTAGCCTCCTTGCACTGAGAGCTCTGAAGTACATTGTGTAACTGCTGGAGAAATAGAAGCTGTTCTGGCTTCTGCTCTTGGGCTTGACATAAGAATTAATGATTAAAATAAAATTACAGACTCAGGTGGTGTTCAACATTGGCCAGCCGCCCAAATTCAACAGAGCACATGGCAGTATGCATAGCTTCTCTCCTGATACATTGCACCACTGAGCTCAGACTTCCCCTGCCTGTTACTTCTGATGTGCTGGGATTGATATATTTATCCTGCCTCATTGCCTGTGAGTACCTAAGGTATTAAGGAAAAGATTAACCTGGAGGTATGATAAACACTAGGGACTCTTACATTAGATGTCACTTCTTGAAATATTGCCTTTTAAAGATGATACACATGCATAAGCCAGATCAAAATGAAATTTGTATTATATAAGTAATTTTCACCATTCACTAGAGGATTGTAAAGTGTGTAAGTATGACATCGCATCATAAGATAAGGTTTTGTAGATTTTGTGTTTAATTCATAGCTCTAGGCATTATAGTCGAGATGCATAACAATAGCAAAGGATTCCATGAATTGTTCAGACACACAGAAACAAAAAAGGGAAACTACATGTTTTGCTTTGTGTAGTATATCAAAACCTACAATTTAAATTTAAATTTTAACTAATTTAATTTAATTTAATTTTCTCCCTCCTATATCCCAAATGAATTAGTAGCCTGCACACACTTCTATAAATCTAATAATACATTACCTTTTAACATAAAATAGAAACCATTAAAATTCAGTCACTGAGGCTGCTGAATTGCCAGAATTTTAATATGACAACTTTCTAAACATGTTTAAACATTCTTCTGTCTCAGTTTCTTCATGTATAGAAAGTCATGAGCTTCCCTTTGAATATGGTTGCTGTGAGACATAAATGATCTAGTATGCATTAAGCAATGAGAAAAGTGACATTTAGTGGGTCACTGTGACTAACTAGAGAGATATAGTATAGTAAAGCGTCAGGAAACCGAGTCTTATACAGAACTGCCAATTTTAATCTAGAGAAAAACTGAAGATATTCCAGTTCAAATGTCTAAAAGTTGGCAAGGGTAAGGCTTTAAATTTATTTTTTTGTGTGTGTCAATTTTTTTTTAAATTTTATTAATGTAAGGCTTTAAATTTAATCTATATGTGGGCCAGTGAGATAGCTCAGTGGTCTAAAGCACCTGCTTAGGCAAGCTTAGGCAACCACAGGGACCACTGTTTGATCCCTATCACCACATGCTACACCAGCCCTTCCCCAGTGCATAATATAAAAATACATTTTAAAAAATTTAATCTGTACATCAACAACAATAGTGAAAAATTGTGTAATGTATAATAGATACAATTATGCATAAACCAATCACCTATTTCCAATCCATGTCATATTCACATGTATTATCAATTTTAATCAGCACTTTCTTAGACTGTGTTGTCAGAATATGGAATCAGGCAATGTGTAGATTCTAGCTTCTTCATAAAAGACTTAATTGTCCATGTAGACACCACAACCTCCTTATGAAGAAAAGAACAGGAAGAGTAATAGAGCAGCCTTGCCTTGAACCATTCTTTTATACTTCAGATTAACCAGAGTCACACTCTTAATTGTAAATTCCAAAGCTCTCAACTCAAAAATTGCATAATTTATAAGGAAAAGGAAGCCTCCATGCAAATCACAAATAAACTTTTTACTAGGTGGTCTAGTAAAGTTCACCTCGTAAAGATTCAGTACCACGGATACATTATAAATCACCTGAAAGCTTAAGAAAAGTGTTGATATCCAGGTTCCATCCCAAAGAGTTTGATTTTATTAACCTGGGGCACTGAGCAGAAAGCAGTGTGTTGGAAAGCTCTTTAGGTGTTTTGACTACACAGCCAAGGTAAGAAATATTGGTGGAGACTTAATTGTTCTTCAGTGGCATATTGGAACAATTAATTGGGGAAATAATTGCATAATGAAAAATCATTATGTAAATGAGACATTAATACATAAGTTTGTAAACATTTAAAAATATGATTCCTAAGAAATCAGGAAGATAGCAAATTTGAACTCTTGCAAGTTCTCAACCATGCTATAACTGATATTAATTATATCGCTTTTTGTAAGAAAATCAATCGGTCATAAATCTTAGTTATCTGCCTCTCATTACTCAGACAAAACACCAACACTCAGAATTAAGGAAGGGAAGATTTACCTAGCTCCCACTTTGTGCAAGCTCCAGTCCTCAATCAGCTGGCCCCAAGGCAAGGTGGCATGGCACAGGGGAACACTGCAAGGTGGCAGAAGGCAGCAAGAGAAGCAAGAGCAAAACGGGGGAAGATAACAGGCCTCTCTTCCTCCTTTAGCTTACACACACGCTACTCCTCCCAACACATAGGGCAGGGGTAGCACTTCTACTGCCTCCATGTCCTCCTCTTGCACAAGATGAAAACATTTATAAAGTAGGGATCCTGGTCCCCCACTGAGCGGCTTAGTTAAATTTCTAAACTTTTCAAGTTAACCCTATGTTGCAACATTACAGCACAACACCTAGAACAAAGCACCAATGTCTTCTTACAGTGCAGCTACTGAGAATAGCAGTTTTTATTAGGCTCAGAGGTGCAGATATGCAAACAGATAAAAAGGAGAGCTCTGCATATAAGCAGCTGGACACTGAATTTGTCATGGAGAGCAGCATAGCTTGACCATGGAGCTAGCATTCATTTGTTGAGTTACTGCCGTGTAAAGCCCTGCTCTGAGCCCATCCCACTGATCATTGTCTCCCTCTTTTACAGGTGAAGTAATGGAAGACCTCAGAGGCTAAGAAAATTATGCAAGGTTATATTGCTACTAATGGAGTGACTCAAGCTTTAGTTCCAACATAACTAGAGATCCTGAGTTTGTAACTGCTAAACTGTGCTACTTCTCAAGGTCAAAAGCACTCAAGACTTGTCCTTCAGTGATCCAGATTTCTGGAGGAGAAAATCTACAGAAACAGAAGTGTTTTTTAGAAAACGAAAAATTATTTGGTCACTCATTAGTAGAATGATTTGAGATTTTTCTTCTCTTCTGCATTTGAAACAATTTTTAGTGAAAATAAACTAGCATTATCTGATTTGTACTAGGGAAAAGAAAATTTGATAACATATCTCAGATAATTTTTACTGAAATCTATGGATTAAATAACAGCTGATACTATAAACAAATGAAAACAAACATCTATGAAGAGTCGGGAATTAAGGCAGGCCAGTTGATCCCTGATTGGATTGTGTTATGGTCAGCCATGTCCTCTCCATGACTCATTTAACTGAACATCAAGTCCAAGAACAGCTGTAGGTCACACACCCACCTTCTGGCCAGAAAAGACGTGACTCCTTGATAACTCATTCAACCACAGCCATTCAAAATAAAGAGAAATATTTGTGTAAAGACATGCACAAAAGAGAGAGAAAATCAAGCATACCAACAGTTGGCCAATAAATTCTACTGACACTGAAATGAAGAAATGTAATACTTTGGGGGAAAACCCAAAAAAAAGAGTCTGCCTATAAGTCAACAACCATTATTATCTGTCAATTAAGAAAAAAGTTTATCCAGTAAATGACCCTGAAGAAGAGGATGTAGGTTTAAGGGTACAAAACAGAGCTCATTCAAAAGATAGCTACATGGAGGGCCAGCAAGATGGCTCAGTGGTCTAAAGTTCCTGCTTAAGCAAGCTTAGCAACCTCAGGGACCATAGTTTAATCCCTGACAACACATGCTACACCAGCCCCCACCCCTAGAGCAGCTGAGCCGGCATATATATATATATATATATATATACTATTCATCTGGAAGCTTCTTCATTCTCCCCTGAAATCTCCCCTCCGCCATCACACTATGCCTTAAGAAAAAGATGTCCTTTCCTAGATCACTAAGGCTAAAGATCTGATTAACACTAAAGTTTCTATCACTGAAATTGATTAAACATGAGACCAGAAAAGCTATTGCAAATTCATTTTTCCCATTTACATATAAAATAACAGTAAGAAAATAAAATGAATAAATACAATTTGAAATGGGGTATTTTCTTCTAATGACTTGTTTCCTTCGAGAGGCTATATTTTACTCTCCAGGTAGAACATGGTAGTTATCTCTCCACACTTTTGTGGCTAGGGCACAGAGTTCTCTCACAGTGCCAATTACCACTCTTCATTCTATTTCCATGCTAAATAATTTTATGTTTCCCAGAAGATTAATTTCAAAGTTCTGATCCTAACCTAGTTTTACCAGCTGCATATCAATGCATTATTTCAATAACCACATTATAATCTAACTGCACCAAAATAGGAGTTTTGATTTTTGAAAAAAAAAATACATAGAGCAACATCCAGTCAGGAACTTTTGATAGAAGTGATGTGTTGAGTCACTCAATGAGCAGCACACATCAGCTCCTTATGTTCAGTTGATTGTGAGCTACAGCTACAGTTAAGAAGGTATATTAGTGAGGCATAATTCATATATTACAAACAATGCATTTCACTGAAGTTGAATGATCACATCACTCCAGATGGTAGCTATTTAAGAAACGTCATCATGAGAGATGAAACTTGGGGTGATGGTGAGGATCTGGAGAAGCTGTTTGAGCCCTGTCATCTGTTGTGCAAAAAGTGTGTCAATCAGGATCTAACAACGTGGTTTTGATCGTGTTCTTCTACCTTCATGGAACTGTGCAAGCTTAGTTGTACCTAGGACCCTATGAAACTCAGAATATTATAAGAGATTATTAGAATATTTTAAAAAATAATATGCATAGAAAATGACCTGAGAAATGGCCATGTGAATTCATCCACTGCCATGACCATACTCTGTGTCACAGAGATTCTGATATGACAATATCTGTCAAATGTAAATATTCCCGTGTGTGCCCATCCACTTGATTACTCACTGCACCTGCCACCAGGTAACTCTGACTTCCTCACAGGTAAATGGCAGCAAATATTTTGAAATGATTCAGACCACGACAGTGCAAATAAAGATACGCGCAAATGACAACTTCCAGATTTGCTTCAAAAAGCAGCAAGAACAACAGGTGAGTGTATTTTAAGGGAAACCAATAGTCTTTTACTGTAGCAATTGTTCTGAAATTTAAAAGTTTGCTGTTTTTTTTGTATCATGACTCATATTAACTCTCTCCCTTTAAATAGGTTATTTTTCCAACTCTGAGCTCCCCTCTCACCAACACACTCTGGGATTCCCTGCTAACTTTCCCATCTCATAAGCTGTCACTTTCCCATAGTAAATCAGCTCAAACAATCTATTCATGAAGACACATGTCTCTAGTGCTCTAGTAGCTTCTTTGGTAACTTACGCACTAAAACTAGATTGCTGAAGAACCTCAAGCCATACCATAGCCTACAGCTCCTAGAGGGGAGGCACTCCCAGGACCCCTTACCCAGCCTAGATTAACATATATTATGTATATCTCTGCTGCAATATATTAGAAGCTTGGTAATTACAGTATTTATTTACTCATATCTCCTTTTACACTGCGAGTACCTTAGGGGCAATGACTATTGATAATCATCTCTCTATCAAAAATCTATTGTCTATCAATCATATTTCATTATCAACTACAATTACTTTTGCTCAGTTAGCATTTTTTGAGTACCTATTACATTAAGGAATTGAGTTTATTTGTAGAAATTCAATGGTAGAACATATAAAAGGGTACTGATGATACATCTAGCACTTTTAAAGAAAGAACAAGGTTGAAATTCATCCAAGACAACCCATTGTAATAATCTTCCCAATGACATTTTTAAAATGTGAGAAATCTGAAATTAGTTTTATAGATCTGATTTGTTAATAATACAAACTGCAGAGTACACAAAGCACTAGTCTGGTATACCAGGACATAAAGCAGAAAAAAAACAAAGGTACATGTTGCCCAATTTGGCCCTGGGATACTTGCAATTAACTTCTAATGTTATATTCAAAGTCAGCTTCTATAATGCATGTCATTATATTCCGTTTTCCAAGACCTTCATCAAATGCTACTACTTCATGTAACATGTTTTTCCATTTAGGAGACTAAAAATAAGAAAATATGTGGTCATGCTTTGAAACTTTCAATTATAAATAAATTCATATAGGAGTTGTACTGGAATCAGTTCTCAGCATAGGACACAATCTTATCTTCTTTCTAGTATATTAATTCTCCGTAGCCAAAGGACAGCTACATTTTCTCTTATGAACCTGAATGAAGAAGCATATGAATGGTGCGTCCAATAACCAGTCATCTACAAAGCACCTTGATTAATGGCGATGCTTTCACCTTTGTTCTCTCCCATCCATAGTCCACACTTCGGTAATCGAGTCCAATGCCAGAGCCTTTTGTGTGGTGCTATCAGTTGTACTTTCAATGGTTGAAGGAACCTCCTTAATCATCTTCTGTTAGAATACCAATTTAGAAACCTGAACAGGCTAAAGCTTCAAAAGAAGTACTCTAGTGTTGGAATTTGTAAGTTCCCTTTTGTAATGTGATCTTATTTTCACAAAATTGTATGCCAAGCTAGGTCTTCTGGATAGATTTTATCAAGCTGTGCCCTATACTGTGACTTTATGGGTTTAAATAATAATTTATGAAGGGAAAGCTGTGTTGCTAACATATGGGGTGTGGATTCATGGAAAATACTGCATTTTTATTTCTTTCTTGCTCATCCCACTCTTTTGGTGATTGATTAATACCCTACTATTTCAAGCATGAAAATTTAAGGACAAAGAAACCTTTTCCCCTGGTATAAAATATGTACTGTTACAAGCATGAATATTTAAAAAGAAAGAAAAGTTTTAACCTGTGTAAAATATGAACAAAGCTACTTATAACCTCCAATATTTCTTCTGGCCATTCTTTCTCTCACTGTCCACTAACTCTTCAGTTCATATAGTTTAGATTTTATTAAATCTAAATTGCTGTCTGACCCTTTGCATCAAAATTATCCTTCTTAAGAGCATTACTCTTCTCCAACAAATCCAATAGCCATGTTAATTTTGCTTCATTGAATTATTAGAATATTTGAAACTGATGTCTGCTCCTTCTTGCTGGTAAATCTCTTAACTTTATGATGTATACTGCTTATTTTATAATTTCTCAGAGCTATTTGCCCAATATCTCTATCAGAAATTCCTGCTTCCCTAATTCATGAAGGTTGATGGCTTTAAAATTCATTATTCACACTGCTCATCTCTTTCTGTATTCTCCAGCAAATCATCTCACCTACCTGTGTATCTCTGAT
>PVKN010035171.1:0-11685 GCA_004027915.1 Capromys pilorides | reverse complement strand
AGGATGAATTTGATATTGGTCCTAGGAACCTTCAAAAGGTTTTTCACATTGATACTAGCAGTATGCAACACTGGAACTATGCTTGGAATGCGTGTCTTTCTGGTCTTTTAGATGTGTATTGCTTCTAATGTAAACTGAGTTACTGCTATTTTCTCTCTCAAGTAAATGATTGGTTAACAAAAAAACAAAAAATGGTATTAAGTGAGAGTAAGAAACTAGGCAAAATGCCTCATGCTTGACAGGCTACAATTTTGTACATCTTTGGATTTCTAAATGTCTGTTTAAAAATGTATAAATGCTTTTATGAAATTCTAAAGAGATTTATTAGAATATCAGTGATTGACAGAAAATACCAATTGCAAGATAGTTTTAATATGTTTGACATTCAGAAGAACACTGATGTTAAGCTCAATTACCTATGTTATAGAGTAATAGTATCATGAAGCTTCTCTGCTGGAGGATTGAGAATGTAAGTTAAGAGACCAAAAACTGGAGAAAAAGAAGGACTATGAGGATAGCCAACATTTTGGCCCTAGACCTTCAAGGTCAGTGAGGACTCAGAACATAAGAGAACCTGTGCTGTAACATCCTATAACTCAGTAGTTTCCCAAATTTTCTGTTCAGGGAGATTAAGGGACCCCAGAGGAAAGGGATAAATAAAGTATAGTGTGTCTAAGGAGAGTCACCTAGAGAAAAAACATTCTCGGGCTTTCACAGAGAGCAAACTGGTCAAGCAATGGCCGTGCTTGTCCTGATGGCTGACACTGGCAACAGTTCTACAAAGCATTGTACATGGTTCCAAAGTTAATCCTGAGGGGATTTGACCCTGGAAGATATAAAAGAGGAATTTTTGTTATACAGGTCTGGCCTTAACTTGCCCTCAATCAACGAGCAGAAAAGATTTATTACAAGGCTTAAAATGCTAAGCTAGATTAGTATGATGAGCTGTAAGAGCTTAAACCAACAGCCTTCAACATTGCCAGTTTCATCGGTAACCGACTGCAATTATGGAACATTGGACTATGTATACAACTACACCCTCCTAGAACAAAAAGAAGAATTTTTTTCTTTTTTTTCTCCTCTACAATATGGATTAGAAAATTTATGACGTCTACACCCTTTGCTCTGTATGACTACTATGAGGACAACAAAATTCAATGCATCAATTATTATGAATGCAGTAATAACGTGTTTTAAAACTTTCATATTGTTATTTCTTATTAAAAATAAAAAAAGAAAAAAAATAGAATGAAAATAAACAAATAAATAAATACAACTAATCAAGGGTAAAAAAAAGAGAAAATTAGACACCCCAAATAAAGGACTTAATCAAAAATGAGCAACTGTAATGAATAGCTACTTCACAGAGGAAGATAAATTGATAAGAGGTGTTCAACAGCTCTGGCCATTAGAAAATAGAAATTGAAGTGACACTGAGATTCCATCTTACTCCAAAAAGAATGACTATCATCAAAAAAATCTAATAATAGCAACTGCTGGTAAAGCTGCAGGGAAAAGCGAACATTTCTAAATTGTTGGTGGGAATGTAAACCAGTGCAGTCAATATGGAAGTCAGCAGAGAAAGTCCTCAAAATAGTAAAAATACAGATTCTATTTGCCTCAGCTATCACCCGAATGGGTAATTTCCAAAAATGACTAAAATTGTCACATTGTGGGAATAGCCGTATACACAGTTTCACAGCACCACAATTTTTAATAGTTAGATCTTGGAAACAATGTATATTTCTATCCACAGATGAATGGATAAGGAAAATATGCTATTTATACACAATGGAGTATTACTTTCCCATAAACTCAAGGCATATGTAAAGGGACTGATGCAATGTAAGAACACAGTGCTAAGTGAAACAAATCAGACACACAAATATAAATATCATACTGTTCCTCTTATGTGAGAGAATAAAAAAAATACAAGAGAACAATAGAAGATAAATCAAAGGAAGGAAGGACAATTTCAAATCATATTCTAATAAATACATTTGTTTCATTTAAAAAACAAACAAACAAACAAAAATGTCTTCCCAGAAAGCCATGGTAGTTCCCTCTCCTGTGCTTACAGTGAAGGTAAGTTGATCCCTTACACAGACGCAGCTAGGTCCTGGCAGGGATCACTGTATTTTCCAGAGAGAACATCAGGCAAGGTCCTCAGCCGCAATCTCTCTGGCCTGCTCCATCAAGTACTCCCTGAAGACCTTCCTTCTTCTGGTTGAGGAGTCCCTAGCAATGCATTCAGTGAAACCGCACATATCCAGATGTCCCAGTTCTCCTGACTCCCTGTTCTCGCTTCTCAACAGATCTGAATGGGAGGACTCTGAACCTTGGGATTAAGTCATCTGGCCTTTGCCGAGGACCACTACCTTTCTGCTAGGAGGCCCTGAATCTCAAGATAGACTTTTGAAAAGCTAAGGTCTGCAACTTTACTGTGCACATCCTGGCAAGCTCCCATACCCTGAGGCATGTCGTGAGCCATGTCAGCTTCATCAGAGACTCTGCAGGCTGCATCTTTTGGTTCTCAGGTGGACAATGTTCCCCAATAAATAGCAAGAAACCTATCGCCTGTACTGATCCTTGTTTCACAGGACTCATGGATTGTAAAAGCGCATGCCTCCTCGGGCATCTGCACACCTCTGGTGGACCAGGGTCTATTTATCAATAGGCAAGTCTACTCCTTGAAAAGGCCACCTGCACTTCTTCTATCAGCCCTGAACCTGTGGCATACTCCCTGAACCCCAGCAGTCAGGAGAGAGAGAGAGGCAAAGTGCAATTCCATGGCTCCTATGGAGAACTTCTGCCTATATCCACAAAGCCTTACATCCCAGACAGGAAGGCACATGACTGGGGCTTGTGCAAAACACTCAATCAACTCAGCCATGAGAATTAGTAGTCAGAATGGAGTAGGGAAACCATTTCATGACACCAGTTGTGAGCCTATTGTCTAGAAGAAATTGAGATGGCTTAATCTGCAAGAAAACACAGGTGAGCACAGCAAACAACATCACAGCATAAAAAACTCAAGGACAGTACAGGAGGGCCACAGGAATGTATTTCACAGACTAGCCCCATGAGGCTAGCTGTCCTGTTGGGAGGCTACATGATGACCTACTTGAACTTGCCTGGTCCTGGGTAGGCAAGTCCACGGGGAATTTGCAAATCTTCCTGGGAACCTTGAAGAAGATCAAAGCCAAGACTGTGAGAGGAGGAACCAGTATACCTTTCCCTCTGCTATGTGCCCATCCAACTCTGCTGACCGAAACACAAATCTCCATCCCGGTCTAGTCCAAAAGAATGGGATGTGTACCTACTAAATGTTCTACTCGAGCTGCCTTGGACTCTTTCGTAATGTGCAGTTCCCAAGATGTCAGATTTCAGCCACAGTGGATGTTTGTTTCCTGCACTAAGTTCGGAGCCCTTGTCCTTTGATGCCAGCCCCTCCCATTTGTCCTGCTATGTAAAAGTACTAATGTGATGTCAAAGCAATTTCAACGGACTCCGTTCTTCCTTACTCCTGCTACTTTTTTTTTTGGGGGGGGGGGTTCCTTACTCCTGGAAAAGGTAAGAATTTGAGGGACACTTAGTGTGATGGTTCTGTTGAGCCCATGGATTCCTGGTGAAACCAGGCCTTCTGTGCTGCATAATAAGTGGTTGTAAGCACTGCTACAAATGCAGGAACTTTTTGTTGAACACCACCTTGGCAGACAAGCACCTGGGGCACCCTGACACAGAGACATGTGACAAGAGACACCATGGAAACCTGTCCTGTTGTCCCTCACGAGCTACATTGTGCCTGGGTTGGGGCTCCCCTTCAGGAACTACATATCAGGTCCACAGCTTGCAGTGAGGGTAAGCAGAGCTAAGCTGAGAAACCAAGTTCTGTACTGTGGCAAGCAAGATCTGATGACAGAGGTTCACCGGCACACATTCCTCGGTGAAAGAGCTCCCCGCTTCCTGTTGTTCTTCCACCACCACTGGAGCAGATACGGACAGTGTCAGGGAAGAAGACCAAGATGAAGCATAGCTAGAAAGGAGCCAGAGACTGCTGAGCACACAGGCTCCACAGAAGTGCAGTGTACTTCTGCAGTGTAACAAGCTTCGAGAGATTATCTTCTTCACCAACCTAAAGACAGGAAAGTCATTCAGAACAAAGAGGCCATGATGGAAAGAGATCCTCACTATGAGAGCATAGCTGCCCAGAAGCCAAGTGTGGACTACTCCACCACTGGGTACCTTAGGGAGGAAAGATCTCAAGGTAGACAAGCAGGTTGATGTTGGCCAGTGAGCACTGCCTGGCCATTTGGCAAGATTCATATTGCATGGAATCCCCATAAGACAGTGTTCTCTCTCTTGGATCATGAGCAGAAAGCACACCAAAATCTGCTGAGGCCAAAAATGTCTTCGCAGCACTCAATTCCAGGTCTCTTTCCTGGGCTTACACTGAAGGTATGATGCCACCCTGCACAGACGCACCTAGGCCCTGAAGGGAGCACTGGAGATTCCAGGAGCCTATCCTTCCAGGGCCCCTGCCACAACCTCTCTGGCCTGCTCCAGCAAGTACTGCCAGAGGGCCTTCCTTCCTCTGGTTGAGGAGTCCCCAGCAACTCATTCAATGAAACCCCACACATCCAGAGGGCCCAGTCCTCCTGGCTCCCAGTTCTCCTACGCTCAACAGATCTGAATAGGAGGGCTCTGAACCTTGGGATCAAGTCATCTTGCCTTTCCCAAAGACCCCTTCCTTTCACGTAGGAGGCCCTGAATCTCAAGATGGACTGCGGAAGCGGCAAGGTCCGCAACTTAACTGTGCACAGCCTGGCAAGCTCCCATGCCCTGAGGCATGACGCTCACCCACATCACCTTCAGCAGACCACCTGCAGGCTGCCTCTTGCGGTTCTCAGGTGAGCAACATTCCCAATTCCATAGAAAGAAATTTATCACCTGTATTGAACCTTGGCACACGAGCCTCATGATTTGTAAAATCCCATGTCAGCTTGGCAATCTTAATGCCACCCGTGGGATGTGGTCTACATATCAGTTCGTGATTCTGCTCCTTGGAAAGGCCACCTGCACCTCTTCCATTAGCCATGAAACTGTGGGAAACTCCCTGAACCCCAATAGTCAGAAGGGAGAGAAGCAAAGGGCAATTCCACAGTGCCTATGGAGACTTTCTGCCTATATTCACAAAAGCCTGCAACCCAGACAGGATGGCCCATCACTGGGGCCTGCGCAGCACTGAGTCAACTCACCCATGAGAATCAGCTGTCCCAGTGGAGCATGGGACCCATTGTGCTACTCATGGTCTGAGGCTGTAGTCTAGAAGAAATACAGGGTGCTTAATCTACTACACAACACAGGAGAGCACAACATAGAACACCATAGCACAGAAATCAAAGTGACAGTACAGGAGGGTCACAGGAATGTATTGCCACACTGTCCCCAAAGGATCTGGTGTCCTGTCGGGAGGCTACATGATGACCCATCTGAACTTGTCTGACACAGGGAAGACAAGTCTATGGAGAACGTGTCAGTTTTGCGGGGAACCTGGAGGAAGATGAAAGCCAACACTGTGAGGGTTGGAACCCAGGCACCTCTCCCTCCGCTATGTACACATTCAAATCTGCTGATCCAAATACAAATTTCTAGACCATTCTGGTGAAACATAACAGGATGTGTGCAAACTTGAAGGTCTACTGTAGCTACCTTGGACCCTATTAAAATACCCAGGTCTCAGGATGGCAAAAATCAGGCAGAGTTGATATTTGTTTGCTCTCTAAAATGGGACCCCTTGTCCTTAGATGTGAGACTCTGCCTGTGCCAGCCTAATGCAGAATGACACGGCAACAGATGCCTTCCTGCACTTTCCTCTTATCCCATGCTAGCTACAGAGTAACGGTGTCAGGACCCATATGGACCAAATAAGCATTAGGTGCAGAGATGGCAGCGAGTGCAAGCACATCTCACCAGAGAAGCTAAGTTCTCCAGTCTGGTCAATGAGATCCCAGGACAGAGGATCGCAGGCAAGCACTCTTGGGCTGGGCAAAGGAGCTTCCCCCTTCATCTTCAACTCGCTCCAGCACTGCAAGCACATACACACAGTGTCTGGCAGGGAGATGAAGACGACGAGTAGCACAAGGGCGCCAGAAACTGAGGAGCACACAGGCTCTAGAGAAGCACAGCACAACACGCTTTCAGAGATCTGCTTCTTCACCAACCTAGAGAGAGGAAAGTCCTTCGAAGAAAGGGGGGCGAGGTCCTCTTTACCCAGATCATGAAGCCAGAATTGCCCAGAGGCCAAGGGACATCCTGTGTGGATTCGTCCACCGCTAGGAAATTTAGGTGGGGATATCTCAAGACTGCCATGCAGATGTTGCCAGTGAGCAGCACCAGGCTTTGGGCAAGATTCCACTCATTGGAATCCCTGCATGACAAGATCCCTTGCTGGTAAACTGAACAGAAAGCACAGAAAAATCTGCTGAGGCAAAAACTTGTTTTTCCTAGAGCCCAAACCCAGGCATGCACCTGTGTCTACATGGAAGGCAAGCCGCCCACTTCCTCAGATACGTCTAGGCACTGGCAGGGAGCACTGCATTGTGCATGGCAGCTACTCATAGAAGGTATTCACCACATCCTCTATGCTCTTCCAGCAAGTACCACCTGAAAGCCTTCTTTCCTCTGGCTGAGGAGTGTCCATCACCTAAAGCAGTGAAGCCCGACCCATGGAGGTACTCCACAACTCCTGACGCCCACTTGACTTTTGCTTAACACACCTGAAGAGGAGGGGTCTCAATGTTGGGATAAAGGCATTTCCCCATGCCCAAACACTGCCAGATTGAGGCTTCCACGCCCTGAATCTCAAGGTGCACAGGAGAAATCTTAAGGTCGGCAAGACCTCTCTTCCCATCCTGGCAACCTTGCACGCCCTGACTTATGTGGTGGGCGAAAATCAGTTTCGACAGAGTCCCTGAAGCCTGCATCTTATGCTTTTCAGGTGGACAACGTTGCCCGCTCCAAAGCAAGAAACACAGCACCTCTACTGATCCCTGGCTCACAGGCCTCATAGATTGTAAAATTGCAGGTCAGCTATGACATCGGCGTGTGTCCCATGGCTTAGGGTGTGCTGATCAATAGGCAAGTAGTCTCTTTCCAAAGGCCACCTGAACCTTTTCCCTTAACCCTGAACCTGTGGGACATTCCCTGAAGTCCACCATTCAGGAGGCAGAGAGCAAAGGGCAATTGCACCGTGCCTAAAGTGAACTTCTGCCTTAATCCTCAGATTGCTGAAACCCAGACACGAAGGCCCATACGAGGGCGTGGCAAAGACAGTGAGCCAACTCACCCATGAGAATCGATTGTCTGACCGAAACACGGGACCCATTGTGCCTCACCTCTTCTGCAGCCTGTATTCTCCAAGACATATGTGTTCTTTCATCTCCCAGACAACAGAGGAGAGCACAACAGGGAACATCACAGCCTAGAAATGGCAGCGATGTTGCACCAGGGCCACAAGAATGGATTTCCACACTGTCCCCATCGGGTAAGGTATCCTGTCAGGATGCTACAACATGATGCAACGCAAATTGCCTGCTATGGGGAAGACAAGTCCACAGAGAATGGGTTAACCTTTCGGGAGCTAGAGGAAGACAAATACAAGCAGTGCCAGGGTTGGAAGCCAGACACCTTGCCCTGCGTTATGTCCTCGTTAAAATCTGGAGACTCAAGCACAAACTTCTAGTTTCTCCGGGCCTGTAACAGCATCTGGATGGGTACCTACTTGAAGGCCTACTCCATCGGCCTTGGACATATCTGAATAGACAGTTCTCAAGTTGGCACAGTTCAGCTCCAGTGCCTGTTTCTTGGCTGCGCTAAAGGGGGATCCTTGTCTTTGCAGCAAGCCCCTCCCTGGTGGTGGCCTGACCCAAAATCACGCGGCAGCAGATACCTTCCTGCACTTTCTTCTTTTCCCCTGCTAGCCACACGGTGCCTTTGTCGGGGCCCACCTTCAGCAAGTAACCATTAGGTGCAGAGGTGGCAGCGAGTGCAAGCACATCTCACCAGGGAAACCAAGTTCTCCACTCTGGTTAATGAGATCCCAGGACAGAGGTTCGCAGTCACGCACTCTTGGGCTGGGTGAAGGAGCTTCCCCCTTCATCTTCATCTCGCTCCAGCACTGCAAGCACATACACACAGTGTCTGGCAGGGAGATGAAGACGACGAGTAGCACGAAGGCACCAGAAACTGAGGAGCACACAGGCTCTAGAGAAGCACAGCCTAACACGCTTTGAGAGATCTGCTTCTTCACCAACCTAGAGAGAGGAAAGTCCTTCGAAGAAAGGGGGGCGAGGTCCTCTTTACCCAGATCATGAAGCCAGAATTGGTCAGAGGCCTAGGGACATCCTGTGTGGATTCGTCCACCGCTAGGAACTTTAGGTGGGGAAATCTCAAATCAACCATTCAGGTGTTGGCCAGTGAGCAGCGCCTGGCTTTGGCCAAGATTCCACTCATTGGAATCCCTGCATGACAAGTTCCCTCGCTGGCAAACTGAACAGAAAGCACAGAAAAATCTGCTGAGGCCAAAACCTGTCTGTCCTAGAGCCCAAACCCAGGCTCGTACCTGTGCCTGCACGGAAGGGAAGCTGCCCACTTACTCAGATACCTCTAGGCCCTGGAACGGAGCACTGCATTGGCCTTGGAGGCTTATCCATAAATGGTATCCACGACCACCTCTGGGCTGCTCCAGCATGTCCCATCTGAACTTCTTCTTTCCTCTGAAGGAGGAGTCTCCATCACCTCATGCAGTGAAACCCGTCACATGGAGGTGGCCCACAACTCCTGACTCCCACTTCCCTTTTCCTTAACAGACCTGCACAAGACAGGTCTCCAACTGGAGCTCCAGGAATCTGACCATGACCGAGCACTGCCTCCTTTATGATATGAAGCCCTCCATCTCAAAATGCACTGCGGAAATCCTAAGGTCGGCAAGACTACTATTCCCATCCTGGCCAGCTGGCATGTTCTGACTCGTGTTGGGGGCACACCTGGGCTTCAACAGAGTCCCTCCAGGCTGCAACTTATGGTTCTCAGGTGCACAACATTGCCCACTCCATAGCAAAAAACCTATCTACTCCACTGATACATGGCTCACAGGCCTCAGAGTTTGTAAAATCGCATGTCACCTCTGACATGCGGATGCCTCCCCTGGGCGAGGGTCTACAGTCCAACAGATAAGTGAGCTCTTTGGAAAGGCCACCTGAACCTCTTCCATTAGCCTTGAACGTGCGGGACATATCCTGAACCTATGGTTTAGGAGGCAGAGAGCAAAGGGCAACTCAACAGCACATAAAGGGAAATTCTGCCTTCCTGCACACACTGCTACATGCCAGACAGAAAGGCCCATCGCTGCGGTGTGGGCACAGCACTCAGCCAACTCACCCACGACAAACAGTCGTCTCACCCTAGACTGGGTCCCGTTGTGCCTCACCAGTTCTAGAGCCTGCAGTTTAGAAGAAATCCATGTTCCTTAAAGTCCCAGACACCAGAGGGGAGCACAACACAGAACAGCAAAGCGTAGAATCCAAGGGATTTGCAGGAGCACCACAGCAATGTATTGCCACACTGTCCCCATAGTGTTCGCTGTCCTGTCGGGAGGCTGCATGATGACCCATCTGAACGTGCCTGATATGGGGAAGACAAGTCCACAGAGAATGTGTTAATGTTGCTGGGAAGCCATAGGAAGATGAAAGCAAACAGTGTGAGGGCTGGAACCTGGACACCTTTCCCTGCTCCACATCCTCATCCGAATCTGCTGAAGCAAACTCAAAATTCTAGTCCCTTCTGGCCAACACCAATGGAATGGCTACCCACCTGAAGGCCTCTTGGAGCTGCTTTGGACCCTATCCGAATACCCAGATCTCATCATGGCACAGTTCAGCCACAGTGCATGTTTCTTTGCTGTGCTAAAGTGGGATCCCTTGCCTTTGCGGCAAGCCCCTCTGTGGTGGTGGCCTGACCCAGAATCACGTGGCAGCAGATACCTTTCTGCGCTTTCTGCTTGTCCCCTGCTAGCTACTCAGTGGCTGTGTCAGGGCCCACCTTAAGCAGCTAATGATTAGGTGCAGAGATGGCAGCGAGTGCAAGCACATCTCACCAGAGAAACCATGTTCTCCACTTTGACCAATGAGACCCCAGGACGCACCTTCGCAGTCACACATTCTTGGCCTCGCTGAAGGACCTTCCCCCTTCATCTTCATCTCCTTCCAGCACTGCACCACATACAGACACTGGCTGGTAGCGAGATACAGACGAAGAGTAGCAAAGTTCGGCCAGAAACTCGTCGGCACGCAGCCTCTAGAGAAGCACAGCAGAACACGCTTTGAGAGATCTGCTTCTTCCGCAACCTAGAGAAAGGAAACTCATTTCAAGAGAGGGGCCCATGGAGCAAGAGGTCCACTTTTCCCAGATCATGAAGGCAGAACTGCCCAGAGGCCTAGTGACATCCTGTGTGGACTCATCCACCGCTGGGCATCTTACGAAGAAAAATCTCAAGGCGGACATGCAAGTTTTGGCCAGTGAGCCATGCCTGGCTTTTGGCAAGACTCCGTTCACTGGAATCCCTGCATGACAAGTTCCCTTGCTGGCAAGCTAAATAGAAAGCACAAAACAATTTGCTGAGGCAAAAACTTGTCTTTCCTAGAGCCCAAACCCAGGCATGCACCTGTGTCTACATGGAAGGCAAGCCGCCCACTTCCTCAGATACGTCCAGGCCCTGGCAGGGAGCACTGCATTATGCATGGCAGCTACCCATAGAAGGCATTCACCACACCTCTGTGCTCTTCCAGCAAGTACCACCTGAAAGCCTTCTTTCCTCTGGCTCAGGAGTGTCCATCACCTAAGGCAGTGAAGCCCGACCCATGGAGGTACTCCACAACTCCTGACGCCCACTTGACTTTTGCTTAACACACCTGAAGAGGAGGGGTCTCAATGATGGGATAAAGGCATTTCCCCATGCCCAAACACTGCCAGATTGAGGCTTCCATACCCTGAATCTCAAGGTGCACTGCAAAAATTTTAAGGTCGGCAAGACCTCTGTTCCCATCCTGGCAAGCTTGCACGCCCAGACCTCTGTTGTGGGCGAAAATCAGCTTCAACAGAGTCCCTGAAGCCTGCATCGTATGGTTCTCAGGTGGACAACGTTGCCTGTTCCATAGCAAGATACATATCACCTCTCCTCATCCCTGGCTCACAGGCCTGATAGATTGTAAAATCGCATGTCACCTCTGACATCGGCATGCGTCCCATGGCTTAGGGTGTGCTAATCAATAGGCAAGTAGGCTCTCTCCAAAGGCCACCTGAACCTTTTCCCTTAGCCCTGAACCTGTGGGACATTCCCTGAAGTCCACCATTCAGGAGGCAGAGAGCAAAGGGCAATTGCACCGTGCCTAAGGTGAATTTCTGCCTTCATCCTCAGATTGCTGAAACCCAGACAGGAAGGCCCATACGAGGGCGTGGCAAGGACAGTGAGCCAACTCGCCCAGGAGAATCGGCTGTCTGACCGAAACACGGGACCCATTGTGCCTCACCTCTTCTGCAGCCTGTATTCTCCAAGACATACGTGTTCTTTCATCTCCCAGACAACAGAGGAGAGCACAACAGGGAACATCACAGCCTAGAAATGGC
>PVKN010035170.1:0-11687 GCA_004027915.1 Capromys pilorides | reverse complement strand
CATGCACTTATGTACACAGGATGAATTAGATATTGGTATAGCAATGTGCAACACTAAAACTATGCTTGGAATGCCTGTCATTTTGGTCTTTTAGATGTGTACTGCTTCTAATGTAAACTCAGTTACTGTTACACTCTCTCTCAAGTAAATTTTTGGTTAACAAGAAAACAAAAAAGGGTATTAATTGAGAGTAAGAGACTAGGCAAAATGCCATAGGCTTGACAAGCAACAATTTTGTATATCCTTGGATTTCTAAACATCCATGTGAAAATGTATAACTGCTTTTATCACATTCTATAGAGACTTATTAGAATATCAATGATTGATGGAAAATACCAATTGCAAGCTAAGTCTAAGATGTTTGATATTCAGAAAGACAGTGATGTTAAGCTCAATTATCTATGTTAAAGAGTAATAGTGTTACAAAGCTTCTCTACTGGAAGGTGAAGAATGTAAGTAAACAAACCAAAAACTGGAGAAAAAGAAGGGCTATGAGGATAGCCAACATTTTGGCCCTAGCCCTTCAAGATCAGTGAGGACTCAAGACATAAGAGAACCTGTGCTGTAACATCCTACAACTCAGTGGTTTCCCAAATTTTCTTCTCAAGGAAATTATGGAACCTCAGAGGAAAGGGATAGATGAAGTATAATGTGTCTAAGGAGAGTCACCTAGAGAAAAAAATTATCTCTGGCTTTCACAGAGAGCAAACTAGTCAAGCAATGGCCGTGACTCATCCTGATGGCTGACACTGACAACAGTTTTACAAAGCACTGTACATGTTTCCAACGTTAATCCTGAGGGGATTTCACCTTGGAAGATACAAAAGATGAATGTTTTGTTATACAGGTCTTGCTTTAACTTGCCCTTCATTACCCAGCATAAAAGCTTAATTACAAGGCATAAAACACAGAGCTAGATTAATATGATGATCTGTAAAAGGCTTAAATCAACAGCCTCTGACTTTGCCAGTTTCACCAGTAATCCACTGCAATTGGGAAACATTGGACTATGTATACAACTACTTTCTCTTAGTTCAAAGAGAAGAAATTTTTTCTTTTTTTTCTTTCCTTACCAATCGATTAGAAAATTTATCATGTCTACACCCTGTGCTCTGTATAACTACTATGAGGACAATATGCAATGTGCCAATTATTGCGAATGTACTACTAATGTGTTCTATCATATTGTTATTTCTTATTAAATGTAATAAAAATAAATAAATAAATAAAATCTGAAAGATACATTAGAAACTGTGAAAATGTAAGAATCTGTTCAAAGGGATGGAAAAACTGGGATGAGGAAAAGAATAGAAGAAGGAGAGGGGACAAGATATATTTATTTATATGTGCAGTATGGCTTGCGTAAAAGTACTGTTGATTTCTGGTGGTCTACAGAGGGGAGAAACTAATACCTAATTTTTTTCTTGTCCTTTTTAATTTCTTAAAACTTTTTTCCTATTTTAATTTCTAGGGATTTGATGCTGCTTTCAGGCAAACGGCGCCATGATTAACTTTAATTAAAGGCATCCTCTCATGTCTGCTGCAGGATCGCTTGCTTCATTCATGGAGAAAATTTCAAACATTTGGTCACAGAAGTTTTTTGTGTTGATTGTTGAGTCAGATAATAGGGAAAGTCAAATTTGTGGCCTTTTTCCACGTATCTTCAGACCATGTGACATAGCATTTACAGGTTCTAGAAAATAAGATGCAAACACTTTGATTATTTCTCCTTAGTGTGCCTTTTACTGATTCCTTACATTTGCATACAAATTTTAGAATCAGATTACCAATTGTCACAAAATAAAGCCTTGATATGATTTTGATTAGGTTTCTGCATTAAACCTAGAAAATGTCATGATATATATGACATCTTAACAATATTGAGTCTCATAATCCAAGAATGAGTTATATCCTCCCACTTTTTAAAAGTTATGTGCCATGTTAGTAAAGATCCTTTACATTTCTTATCAATTTTTACTAATATGCATGCAATAAACCCCATTATTTTGAGATATTTCTTTCATTTTCTAATTTCATGGGATACTTTGCATTAGATAATTCACTTGCCTTATCCCAACATGCAGCATCATTTACCCCACCATCAAATACTAAGTACTTGATAAATATTGGTTGCTTGAACAAATCAATTGCACTTTATCTGGATTCTTTTTATGGCCCTTGACATTTGCTACCTTTTCTTACAGCTGTTTATATACAAGTCTTTGTTCATTTTGGGACTGTAAGCATTTTAAGGTATCAGCATGTTTTCATTCACTTCTACATCCAATTCCTAGCATGTATGCTAAAGCTCATCAAAGTAGCCATCTGTTCTATAAATTAGTGACATGAAAAATCTGCATACCTGATGAAATATACTCTCAAAACTCCATACCTTATTTTCATAAAAGGTTTGGTTACAGAAGATATTATTGATAGAAGATTTCCTGACATATGTGTTGTGTATATATTCTCTTGTGAACAAAATCTTGACTCCAGATCCTCCAAATTATGTCACACCTTATGCCAGAAAGCTGTCTATGCTTGGTATATATTTCATGTTTTTGGTATCAGGCTTTGTACTCCTTAGGTAATTCACTCTTCTGAATTGTGTGATATTGAATACTCAGCCTATATGGAAGAATACAATAGAAAACAGGACCATGAAGATCAACTTGCACTATTTAGCTCAACAGTCCCTGAACTCTAGACCTTGAACCACTACTTGTCACATAGCAAGAGGTGAATGTTGGATTAGCAATCAAACTTGTATTTATTGTCACTACACATGCCTCACATTACTCCTAAGCTTCAATTCTGGTCAGGTCAGTAGCAGCATTAGATTCTCATAGAAGTGTGGAGCTTACTATGAACTGAGAATGTAAGGGATCTAGGTTTTGTGCCCCCTTTAAGAATTTAAGGCCTGACAATCTGAGGTAGATCTGAGGTGACAATGATAGCACTGGTGAATGCAATTATTATGTTTCAAAAATATATCCTGATAAACTGCAACCCCAGCACTTGGAAGGCAGGAGGATTTTCATAAGGTCAAGGGTAGCCTTTGTTCCACAGTGAAATCTTGTCTTAGAAATATAAATAAACAATTACATCCTGATAAAAAGAAACTAAAGAATGAATTTCTGATCCCCTAGTCTGTGGTAAAATTGTCTTTCATGAAAGCTACACCTGGTGTCAAGAAATTTCACTGACCTAGATGGCATTAGGAACACAGTTCTGTATATCTCATGATAGCTCCCCAGTGAAGACACAGAAAAAAACTCTCCACCTCCAGAACCATGAATATGGTACATTTGCCATTACGTTACGTTTTCCCATAAACTTTTCTGACTAATTTTTCTACTTTGCGTTGGCAATTATAATGATCATTACTAACTAGCAGCAAACTTTTAGAAAACTAAAAGATGATACAGGTTCTTGATTTAAGTAATAAACTGACTCTCAGAAGGCACAGTAGAAAGTGAAAGATTTATTCGAATGAAACCTTGACAGGGCACATGTCATGTTTGTTTCATTTGTGCATGTATATAGAGTATCTGTAAAAAAAAAATGGATACTAAATGGTGTGGCATAATAACTTGATGATAATGTTTAGTACAGGAGACATTAATAAAAGAAAGAAAAACAAAGGAGAAAAGAAGGCTGTTCTTGGAAATCAATCAGTTAATATGAGAATTTAATATGACCATTTTCTTAATAATGAATATTTAGCTTTATATCGTCTTTTGTTTAAAGAAATAAGGATTAACAGAAAACAGTAGTCCATTTTTCATTCTATAACAAAATATTTGAATCTCTACATGTTATGAACAAAAGAGATTCATTTACTGAGGTTCATTCATGCATGGCACTAGCTTCTGCTCAGCTCTGGTGAAAGCTTTGCGGAAGTGGCATCATAATAATGAAGTGAAAAGTGATTAAATGTTTATACAGGCAGCCAGACCGGCAGCTGGCAGCTGAAACAACTGTGCTGCTTTTATCACAGTAACTGGGGCCCTATAAGACCCACATTAAACTCTTGCATGGATGGTGCCTCAGTCACCTAATTAGTTCACCATTCCTTTAAGGATCAGCCACGTGAAAACCACTGTCACTTAGGGGACCAAGTTCCCAACAAACAAACCTTCAGAGCACACACCATGTCCAAACTAACGTGCAGAATAAGACAACTGAAAAAGCAAAAATTAACAACAATCTATCCAAATCTGTGAATATTGCTTTCTAAACATATAGTCATCTTAACAAAAAGAAATTAGTAGCACTACACTTTGTTCTGTTTCTCTACACTAGTGTTGGGTCCCTAACTTGGAACATCATCTTACAAGGGTGGTAAAATTACAATGAAATGCTGTATAAAATGGATATTTTTCTGTTGCCAGTAGAAGTTTATATGGCAAGCACATGAGTTGTCAATTTAGTATTGCTCATCTGATACCATAATGATGTCTGTACCCTTTGACCAATTGTTCCACATCTGGGCATTTATCTTAAAGAAATTACCTCAGAGAAGATAAGGGTATAAAGATATTCATCTTCATCATAATGAGTATATTTTAAAATCCAGAGAAAATTGGCATAAAATATTAAAATATTTTCCTTATCTTAACATTTCTGTTTTTCAACTGGATGATATTTGAAGCAGTTCCTGTAGCCTTTTCAGTCACTTTAAAGTTTTAAAACTAAATAATGGTCTCTTTTTGCAGTATTCAAATATTTAATAAAATCTGAATCGAAACTTTAATCTCATTTTATTTAAAATTCTTGGTCTAATATGTATTTATAAACCTGCAATGAAGGAGAAAGGTAGGGAGACAGGTTTATCTTTTTCTCTTTTACTTCCTTTTTCTTCCTCAATTTCTTGCTGAGGATGGAGACAGAAAAAAAGAGGACAGAGTAGTATGAAGTCTCAGTAGACTGGTATAAATTTTGGATCAGTGATTTCTGCACAGGGCAAATATCTAAATAGTGACATTTTCTTTCATCCTTTTAGGATAGCTCTCCACTTACTGTTTTTCTTCCTCCTCTATATTGTTCCTATTAAATATAGACTCTTACTTCTGACTTTCCTCATTGGCACAGGCAAAACTTTTGGGCAGTTGTTAATCAGCTTTCCCAACTGTGACAGTACACCTGAGATGCACAACTTATGAGGAGGAAAAGTTCATTTTGGCTCATTTTTTAGAGGTTTCAGTCCATAGTAATTTGACTTTATTGATTGGGGCTTATGGTGGAAGAGTACATTATGGCAGAAGCACAGAGTGGAGGAGGTCTATGTACCCCAGGAGGCTACAAAGCAAGGAGAGAGGGAACCTGAGCACCAGACTCAGCTTCAAGGCTATATCCTTGGTAGCCTAATTTCATTCCACCAGGCCCCACTTCCTGAAGTTTTCACTATCTCCTAATAACATCAAAGCCCAAGATCTAAACATACAGGCCCTGTATTAGTCAGAGCTCTCTAGAGGAATAGATTCAACATCATTATATATAAGATTATACTACCGATGGAAGTAGATAGCTCAGTGGCACAAATGCCTTCCTTGCAAGTGTAACACCTGAGTTTGATACCTGGGAAACAAAACAAAATTTTACTAGGGATTTATTAGGTAGGATTTCAGGATCAGAAGTGGAAGAATGTTAATTCTACTTGGAAAATCAGACACAGAAAAATACAAAGTGGCCATCTGCATGGTGGGGAGTTACAGGATCCAGTGACAGTTAAAGCCAAAGAATGCTCACTACATGGTCCTTAATGTGAGTCAGAAGCAGAAGGCCAAATAATTTACTTTGGAAGGCTAAAGAGTCTGCTCTGGAAGACTAAAGGAACTGAAGAACAAGATCTAAGGGCAATGGTAAAGACTGGAGCCTTAAAAAAAAAAAAAAAGGAAGCACCTGCTTAGGCAGACGCAGGGACCGGGGTTTGATCCATGGCATGGCATGCTAGCCCTGCCCCCAGGGAGTTTTTTTTATTCTACTCGAGCTACAAGCCTATTGGTTGTCCCCACAAACATCTGGAGTGGGGCTTGGTCCCTTAGTTTGCTAGCCTCTTGTCAATCATCTGCAGATGCATTGAGAACTTTACTAATTTGCTCTGCAGTTCTTACTCAAATCAATTTGAAATTTCACAATGAACAGCGACAGACCCCAAGTAGGCAGTGGGCCACCTCAGGGAGAATCACTTCTGGATGATGTCTTTAGTGAGTCTGCATGGATAATCCAGGTCTTCCTTTAGATGCAGAGGCACTCACTTTTTCTTCTCAGTAGCAGCTCTGAAATAGAAAGGCATTTGGTAACAAAAATGGAATTTTATTTCAGTAAACATCAAGTAACTTTCACAATTTTGTTAATTTTATAATATAAAACATAATTCTTAGCAAAGAAAACCAAACTTTAAATTATAAATTGCATAAAGTTGCTCATGCAAAATACCTACCACAGTCTTCATTATGGTGGGCTGATTAATCAAATCAAAATACCAATCTTCTACTAGCTAGAAAATATAATAAAGTAGATACTACTCATTTATAAGATTCATTTATAGATCAACTCTACTTACAAAATGCTATACTAATAATTATAACTTTATCAAGTTTCAATTTGAACAAATATACAATCACTTCAACAACAGCTGTTAAACTATAAAACAATTCAAAATGACTTGAGAGGAATGGCAGTGACACTATCAGCCCTTCAAAGGAGGTTCTCTTGAAGGCAGACTCAGCCCTAGGTAATTCATTGCTTTACAGCAAGAGTGATGTGAAAATTCCTTTGATGGACAGATGTTCCTTAGAGCCAACACAGCATAAAAGAACAAGGAAAAAACTTTTGTACAAAGCAATATTGAACATTATACAAATTCCTTGGAAAAGAAGAGACAAAAGAAGTTTGCATTTATTAAAACACCTCCATGTGTTTGTGGTGCAAGAGTGAAGCTTACTTGAACTTCATTTTCAGATAGTAAAGATAGATGATAATTACCTAGACTACCAAAATGATGTGCCCAGAAGCCTCAATTTTCTAAGATATAGAAAATTGCTCCTTTTAAAACGTGTAAATCCTGCTCTTTCAGAATAATAACTAGCATCCAAAGCAGAAAATTAATTCTGTCTTATTCATGTGTAGAAAGAGCTGGACCACGATAAATTTGGTCTGATAAACACTATGTCACCCTGAAATCTAGATCCCATGCAGATGACATCTAATGATGCAGAAAACAGTGAACCCTGAATCCCCACATCATATTGTTTGTCTGTCTTGTTGATCTGGTGATCCAGATTAATCCCTGGACCCAATGGGGTTTTGTGGATCTTTACAAGATCTCATATTTAATGTCTTCTCTGTTTGCTTTTGGTCTTCACTGTATATTATCCTCTCCCTAGTGGTAGATACACTTTGATCAACCTATACCATCACATGCAGTTTAAGCACCATTACCAAGAGCATTGATCTTGCTTTTCAAAATACAAATAAGTTCTACCATTTCTTCTCCTAAAGATTTGATCTGCTTTTTTTTTGTTTTGTTTTGTTTTGTTTTTGCATTTTTGTTTCGCTGTATCTCTCCAGGACATAGCTAATGTTTATATTTTCTATGAAACGTTCTCATTAAATCTCAAATCATCTCCATCCCTATAGCATACTTTATGGGAAGGGTTACTATTATTGTGGAATGGTTTGAATATAGTTTGAATGTGGGTCCCAAAGTTTCATGTGCTAGAAGCTTGGTCCCCAGTGAGGTGCAAGGGGAGGTGACGGAATACTTAAAGAGGCAGAGCCCAGGGAAATATGTTTAGGTCTTTGGTTACATTGCTTTTCAGAGGCACTGATGAAGCTCTTGCAGGGTCCTTGCTATTTCAAGAGCAAGTTTTGAAGGGCAAGTGTGACCCCTGAATCCCTCTGGCTTTCTGACCTGCCATATAGTCCCTCCTTCTTTCACATACTCCCATCATGATCCCATCTAGGAAGCTTCAATGTGATCTACACGTCCTCACCAGAGCATTCACCATGTTCTTGGACCTCCAGAACTGTGAGTTAAATAAATTGCCTTTCTGTGCAAATTAATCAGCTACAGCAACAGAGAATGGACTAATAACACACACTGTCATGACACAAGATAGCCTTTAAATTTTCACTGAATGCTTTCACCTCATTTTAGGATTTGTATTTCTGTTTACAAAATGCAGATTTTGTTTTGTTTTGTTTTGTTTTAAAGCAAAAGTGTGTAATTTGTTAGTAATTGTTTCATTTTCACTATCTAGTTGAATTAATTCTTATTTTAAAAGTTTATAAGGGAGCATTTCATTTGGTGACAAATCACCTTCCTCAGTGTATATTGACTGATTAGTAAAATGTTGCCCAACCCATAACATTCTTATTATTTTCATTTCTTGTTGACCTTTATCTTTTCCAAAAATAATAGGCAAAGGTACCATTCTTTAAAGACAAATCAGTCAGATCTAGACAGACTCTTGGTCTAATGTTCCTTTGATGTAGAACATTTTGATTTATGAATTTGAGTACTGACTCTTGTTTCCTTTCATTTCATTCTATTTTATTTTATTAGGGCATATTTGTACTATCTGCATTTTTACAATCATCTTAGGGAATTGGTACACATTCATAAGACAGCTTGCTTCTTTTTTATAAATCTCTTCTCTACCCTTCCCTCTCTCCTCCCCTACTTCCACTTTTCAACTTTTTATTCTTGTTGATGTTAATCTTAGTTCAAGTTATGGCATATAATGTGCACATTCATTGAGATTTTTAGGCCCTTGCACATGGCGTATCTTCATTCCACCTGTTTCCCCATCACATCCTCCTCTTCTCAACAATAACAGACCCATCTCCTTTTTCTATTCATCTTTTATTTTTCTCCTATTTTGCACTTTGTCTTACTCAGAAAACAGATACCATGTGATATTCAAGCTTGTGTTTGTGATTTATTTCACTCAACATTACATCTTACAGTTGCATCCATTTTCTTACAAATGTCTCAAATTCTCCGTCCTTATAGACAAATAGTATGCCATTATATATAGTATTATGACAGGATTTAGATGTACCCCAGGCCTAGTGTGGTCCTAGTTGGGCCTTTCTAGGGATGGCTGGATCTATGATGTGTGCTGCTGGGATCAAGGATCTGATGCTGGAATTCACCCATGGTGTGATGCTAGTATTAAGGTTGCTTCATCCTGTTGGTGAGTGCTACCTGTCTTACAAGAAAAAAAGAGGGCTGCTGCTGTTATCAGTCACCTGCTTCTTTGCCTGTTCACTGCTTGCTACTTTGCTGCCTTCTACTCACCATGAACTGTTTGTTCTGTGTGATGCCCTTCTGCCATGCCACCTGCATTAGACCCTGCCAACTGTGAACTGAAGCCTCTAAAACCAACAGCTAAATAAACCTTTCCTCCCTTAACTTTGGGTGTTTGGTATTTTGTCTCAACAAAGAGAAAAGTAACTAATATATCTAGATACCACATTTTCTTTATCCAATCATCTACTGATGGGTGTACAGTCTGTTTCCAGGTTTGGTTGTTTGAATTGTGCTACTATAAACATTGCTATACGTGTATCGCTGTAGTAGGATGTCTAAAGCTCTTTGGGGGAAGGAATAATATAATCTGTGCATTCATTGAAATTACAGCTGGGGGAATAGCTGGCTCATATGAAATTTCTAATTTAGTTTTTTGAGGAATCTCCATACTGATTTCCATAGTGCCTGTGCTAGTTTATATTCCCACCAACAATGGAGTGTTCCTTTTTCACCATAGCCATGCTAGCATTTGCTATTTTTTTAATTCCTTATTGTCATACTTTCTAGAGTAAGATGGAATCTTTCTTAGTGTTGTTTTAATTTGCACTTCTCTAATAGCCAGTAATGTTGAATGCTTTTTCATAGATTCGTTGACCGTTTGTATTTCTTCCTCTATAAAGTGCCTGTTGATTTCACTTGTCCATTTCTTGATTCTGTGGCTGTACAGGAGCTTTTCAGTCTGATGTGAACCCATTTATCAATTCTTTCTCTTATTTCTTGTGCAATTAAGGCTCTGTGTATAAAAATCTTTCCCTATAACTATATCTTTAAGGACTTTACATATTCTATCTTAAACTAGGTGTTTGTTTCTGTTTTAATATTTATATCTTTGAAGTATGTTGATTTTAATTTAGGACCCAATGGGAGATATAAGTCCAGTTTCAATCTTCTGCAAATAGATAACCAGTTTTCTTATGCCACTTGTTGAATAGGCTGTCTTTCCTTCAATGTGTATTTTGCCTCCTTGGTCAGTCAATGTCAAATAAGCAAATGTGTCTGGAGATATTTTTATATCCTTTCTGTTCCATTGATTCACATGTCTGCTTCTTATCCAATACCGTGCTCTTTTATCACTATCACTTTATAGTACAGCTTGAGGTCTTATATTTTAAGTCATCCTGCTTTTGCTAGTTTGGGTGTTTTCTGGTTCCATATGAATTTCAAGATTATCTTCTCTAGTTGTCTCTGAAGTGTCTTCATGGCAGCCTCTGCAGTTTTTGTGCCTGACAATATTCTAGTAGAGTGAATGCAGATTTCACCAGAAGTCTAGAGCTTTAAGGAAGGTGTTATGGAGTCACGCAGAGCTCATATTTCATAGTGTTCTCCACCCAGTCCCTGACACAGTGGGCTCTGAGGATGTCAGGCCAAATTTCAAGACCTGCCTTGTGATGTAATGGCCTCTAGGCTGGTAGTTCAGAGGAAGTAGACATCTTCAAAGCCCTGGAAGAGCCCACAGTGTGCAGGGGTCCTGGAGCAAGCCCTGGGAACAGTGGCACAGGCACTGGACAAGTTGGGACCTTTTGATGGACTCGTTGACTTCAGTGATGGGGCTACTCTGGCAGCCCTTGTGTGTGTCCTGGGCCTGGCTGATGATGTGCACTTTCCCTTGCTGTGATTTCTCAACCTCATCTCTGGTTTCTGCCCTATAGGCTTTGGCCTCCAAGAACCTATCATGCAGCATCCCTTGTCACTGCCTTCGCTCCATGTTTTTGGGAATACTAAGTGAGTCATCCCCTCTGAGGAGATTAAATAGCTGGCCAGCCGGAAGCCATCACTCTAACCCATTCTTGTGGCCACTTCATTTCAGCTACTGCACCCCAGCACCAGGCCTACCTCAAATTCCTAGACCAGTTTTCTGAGTGAAAGATCAACAAAAGCCTCTGCCCTTGCATTCTCCCTTGCTTGGGGCAGCCTCTGTGGTATTACCTTTCCCATACTTTGAGTACCTTGGAGTACTGGGACCTCAGTTGCTGTGCTGACATGCTCCAAAAAAATGAGTTAGAAGACAACTATCCAGTCTCAGGACTACTTATATGACCCACGCTCTGCATTGGCGAAAAAGGAAATAGGCAACCTTACGGATTTTGGCTTCTGATTAACATGTAAAAGGCTGAGTATGGTGTAACATGTCTTTAAAACCATGGGAGTATGAGGCAGGAGGATCTACAAATCTGGGCTGCATAGTGAGACCCTGAATCAAATAAATAAATAAATATTTTTTAAAAAAATTAAGTATGCTGTTGGTATTTTGATTGTGACTGCATTGAATCTATTTAAAAGTTTTGAGAGTATGGTCATTTTGACAGTATTGCTTCTGCCTATCCAGAAGCAAGGGATATCTTCACATTTTCTTCTTCAATCTCTT
>PVKN010035169.1:0-11682 GCA_004027915.1 Capromys pilorides | reverse complement strand
AAATCTGCAGGCCTCCCCACACAACACCTGCTGGCCACAATTGCTCCCCCTGTCTTAAAATTCTGTTTGCTTCTCCTTCAGCCTAAGATTGTCTGCAAGCCCAAGTGCTGCCCAACCCTCTGGGCCACCCCTCACCAGGAGCCCCGGGCTCACACCTGTAGAGCACCATAGAAACATCTGCTTGCTTTCCCTCCTACATCTCTTGGGCCAGTGTATTGGCCCAGCTGGAAAACCTTAGCTGAGCACAGCTTTCTTTATCTTTCCTCACAGAGCTCAGCAGAAGGAAAGAAGCTACACTGGGGAGATGCTCTAGTAAGGACAGATGTCAGAGAGGAGCCCACATGTCCACCTTAAGGAAACCTGACAGAAAGACTGGGGCACAGAAATCCCCCTGCTCAGGGCTTGCTCCGCATCAGGGCCAACTAGCCCAAGTCCTTTCATCTCCCTAGGTGGTTAATCATGTGTCTCCCCCAGGAATATTGCCAATGACCCTGCATAGGCTCCATCTCCCTTGTTCTATTTTCTATTGTCAGCAGCATATGTAGATGTGGTTGAAAAGATTTTTGAGTTTGCCATTGGCATTATCACACTTACTTCTTTGATCTAATACCAATGCCCTTCTCCAAGTGGGACACCGTGCTGAGTCCTTGAGGTACTCTGTTTCTGTTGCAGCTTTATTTCTCAAGGAGGAAACTGAGGCTCAGAAAGTGACACAGAGGGCCAGCCAAATAGCTCAGCAGATTAAAGTGCCTGCAAACAGGCACAGGGGCCAGGGTTCACTCCCCATGCCTGCCATGCTGGCCCTGCCCTCAGGGCGCACTGAGATGGCAATTGAGACTGGGCATGGTGGCACATGCCTGTAATCCCAGCTCTTGGGAGGCTGTAAACAGGTGGATCACTGTGACTCTGATCTACTAGTGAGACTCTGAATACCCTGTAGATCCTTCCCTAAATTAAAAAAAATGTGACACAACTTGCCCACAGCCCATTAGCCTATCAGTGTAGATCTTAACCCATGTTCATCTCACACTGAAGAACACACTTCCACCCATGCCACACAGAACCTTTTCAGGTCTGACCTAGAGAGGCACCATCTCTTTGCTGGAGGGCATCAGTACCCAGAACCAACCGAAGCCAGAGCTCAAAAACTTGGTCCAGCGCTCTGGGCCTATTCTCCTTAACAAACATGGTGGCCTTGAAAAGGGATAGAGGCAAAGAATAAAAAAGAAAGGTGAAGAGAAGAAATATAAATGAGCTATTAAAAAAGACATCAGTACAGCTCAGCCACACGTAGAAGGACTCCTTATTTTTAGCCTTCTCTGTGGACTCTATTCTGGAACAAAGTGAAAGCTTTATTCTTTAAGTAGCTCACTGAGCTTCTGCTATTGTATTCTTGCCAAAAGTTGCATAACCTGTATTTAATCACAGGGAAATATAAAACAAACCCAAATCAAAGCACATTTTACCCAAAAACATTGGCCAGTGTTACTTAGAAGTATCAAGGTCACAAAAGACCAAAACCAAGCCCCTGATCCAGATTAAAAGAGACTGAAGAGATTTGATAGCCAAATATAGGAAGTGATGCTGACAGATCTTGGGCCAGAAAGTGGCCATGAGAAGACAATTAATGACATTGAAGTAAGCTTTTGTAGATAGTAGCAGTATGCCAATATCACTGTCTTGATTTTGATCATTGTATTATGATTATTACAGATGCCTCCCTTTAGGAAATCTGAGTGAAGGGCATGTGCCAATCCTTTATTTTACTTTTGCAAACTTTCAGCAGTCATTTCAAAAATGAATATTTTAAGACCATTTTTAAAGCCACAAAGAAAGCATTGGAGAGAAGTCCAGGTATCAGCTGTGTGAGCTGAAGTGGTCCCTGGAGACTATGCGATGACCCTGACTACAGGACTTGGTCTCAACCCAGAGTCTGGAGAGATGACAGGAGTTATTTATCACAGAACAACTAGGACATTTCTGTTTGGAGACAGTGTGTTGACAGCCACAGGAACCGGTTTTGGTAGCAATTGTTGAAATGCTTGATCTAAAAAGAAACTACTGATAGACATATTTCATGCCTATAGCTATGAAAACCTGCTATCTCTCTAATAGTTAAATAGATCTTCAAGATACAGAGTTTAATGGTAACAAGAACTTTGAGAAAGAAGATTTAGATCTGACAGGTCTCATAGAAAGTGGCCCAAATCACCCATTTGTTAATTATTCCACATTTATTATCCCCATCTTTAATCCTTGTTTGCAAGATTTTTTGAAATTCAAAAGATCATTAAGTGAGGGAGACAATGAGTTGGGGGGCTGTTTCTTAGGATTGAGCCACCCAACCTCCCAGGTAGGAGCAGGGAAGAGGACAGCGATTATAACATGCAAGCTGTAGGCTTCTCATCTTTCTGTTTTGTCAAGGGTTTTCTTCTGTGCTGCTCCAATCAGCACAGCTGCACAGTGGAAATTCAGCAGCAAATATTTTATATTTTGCATATGTAATTGTCAATGGCCAGGGCTCTTGAAGGCCAAGGATATTTCCTTTCAATAGTTTCTTTTGCTAAGAGGCTCAGGTAAAGGCCATGATGGGCAAAGATTTCTGCTACTTGTGTTGAAGATTGAAGTGAACTTGGCATTTCTACCAGCTCCAAAGCACCCTGGACTTTACCTTTTCCTTATGGTCTTTTCTTGTTCCTCTCCAGCATTGCCATAGGTGCTAGAAATAGAATGATGTGCAAGAGGAAGCATCCACCTTCACGGGGATCATAGCCAAACAGGAAAGAGAGACAAAGACACAATTACAGTTCTATTCAAATGGCACTCAACCAAGGTAGTTTGAGACCTCTGCAGACAGCAGGACTCACAGTTGCCTGGAAAGGTACAGGAAGATTTCACAGAAAGTTCCAGTTTGAACAGAAAGTTCTAGAGAAACAAGTAGGAATCTAGCCGGGCCTGGCAACACACCCCTGTAATCCCAATACAGGCTGAGACAGAAGAATCATATGTCTGATTCCAGCCTGGTTAGAGAACTTAGTGACTTGACTCTGTCTCAAAATAAAAAATAATAAAAGGTTTGTGATGTAGTTCAGTGTGAAGGCCTTGGGTTCAGTTTGAGGCCAGGGATTGAAACAGAAGAGAAAAGAAGACAAAGAGTTCAAAAGTAACATGGAGACAATAATTCAGCATGGGGTGACTCTAAGGTCTGAGGACAAACCATCTTTGAGGAAGAGGAAGAGAAGAGTCCCACATAGCAGGAGGCTGGCAGAATTGTATCAAGTTTTGAGACAGGGAGGTAGATTAAGGCTGCGATGAGAAGACCAGTAGCTATCATTTATCAGTTTGTCATTGAAATTCAAAATCACACTTGTAAATTCTGAAACCATTCTCAATAGCAGAAACCCCACCAGAAATGGTCACTGTGAGCACTTACTAAATGCCTCCTCTTTTGAGCTCAAGGTCAGGATATTAGTCTGAATATCTGAATATTTGTTCTTTGAAAGTCTGTCATTTTTAGAAAAGAAAGGGAATTTAAATTCCTTCCTGGTAGCTTTTTCAGCTGGATTGTACAAATCATCCTCCTGAAAAACGCAAGAAAAATCTACATGATTTAATTTGTAACTCATGCTACATAATATTATTTGGTTTTTGGAGGTCACAGGGTGACATTGTATTGTCCATGAACTTTTCCTGCTCTCTGGAACATTTTTCTGGTTTGGGATACAAGGGAGGGAACCCAGCCCACCATATCTCTCCCTTTACTACAACTATAAAGACTCTATAAGGAGAATATATGGGAACTGATGGAGGATTCTGGAAAAAAAAAAATCTAAGGCTGGCTGCAAAGAGAAAACTAGAGCCCCCACCAAGGCAGCATGTTGAGTTAGCATGTCGTGCACCTCTGATGTTTCCAAACCTGGAAAACCAGGACTGGGCAGCAGCACAGGGAGAGGCGGCTTCAGAAGAAAGTTCTGACTGACCCTGCAGGTGTGGGAAAGGTCTCAGGGCAGTGGCAGTGGCAGTGTCCACAGTGGAGAACTGGACTGAAGAACTGCAAGTGTCTGCCTCTCCAGTGGGGGTGCCACGGCCTCTGGGAAGGTGATAACCCCACACCTGTTGTCTCTGCTCTCCCTCAGTCCTACCCTCATTCAGTCCCACTAGCCATGAACTTGTAGGAAGAGTGCCATGAGCAGGGTAACTAAAACCCTGTCTTTCTGACAGTAAAACCATTGGAGATGGGAGCCCAGGGAAATGAGAAGTATTAAGGCATGATGCTGGAAGGGGATCTATGGAAAGCTGCTCCATAAAGTTGTTTATGAATTCCTGGGTCCACCCTAGCCTGCATATGCATGGATCCAATCCTCAACGTTGTTCCAAAGGCTTTGGAAACTGCATGTAGACCACTGCCCTGGTCCTAGAATGGCCACACACTGCCACACTCGGGAGACAAATAGAAGTAACACTGCCAAGCCTTTGCCGATGAAACTGATGTTAAAATCACCATCTGCTAAAATGGTACAGATGTTGGAACCATCATATAAAAAGTTTAATGCAGCAGTTATGAAATACAAATACATAATGAAAAATTACCATGAATAGAACATAATACTAAAAATATTTTTAAAAAACTAAAAGATGACAGAAAGAAGAAATGAGAAAAATAAAACACAGGAAACAAACATAAATCAAATAATAAAATGATAAACCTAAGCCCAAACATATCAACAACTACATTCAATGCAAATGTTCTAAATGTACCAATTAAAAGTAAATGAGAAGGGCCAGTGAGTAACTCAGTGAACTAAGCACCTGCTGGGGCAAGCACAAGGACTTAGGTTCAATCCTCTGCTACCACATGCTGTGTCAGCCTGACCCTCAGGCAAACTGAGCCAACCACTGAGATAGCAGTGGTGGCACACTCAGCACTGGGGAGGCTGAAAACAGAAGGATCACTATGAGTCTGAGCTGTGCAGTGAAACCCTGTACCAAATGCATTTTTAAAAAGTCAATCGGTTTGATCAATCTTGGTTTGAAGTTTAGACTGTCTGCAAACAGGATTGCTACCCCTGCTTTTTTTTTTTTTTTTTTTTTTTTTTTTTTTTTTTTTTTTTTTTTTTTTTTTTTAGTGCTGGGGCATGTGGTATTGTTTTCTGTCCTTTAACTTTTAACCTATGAATTTCTTTATGAGATAAGTGTGTTTCTTGTATACCGCATATTGTTGGATTTTGCTTTCTTATCCACTCTGCCTGTCTATTTCTTTTAGTTGGAGAATTGAGTCCATTTACATTGATGGTTATAGTCGAAATGTGTTGACTTATGATTGACATGTCTTTTACTTACTACTGTTTACCCCTTTTTCTCTTGTGTATAATTGGTTGCCCTATTTGCTGGGTTCTTTCTGTTCTCATTTGTGGAGTTCGGGTCATTTTGGTCCCTCTCTAAAATATGTTTTAGTAGTCTGTGTAGGGTTGGCATTGACATCATGAAGTTCTTTAGTTGCTCCTTGTCGTGGAAGTATTTCACTTCTCCCTCATACTTGAGAGTTTTGCAGTGTATAGCAGTCTGGGCTGAAATTTATTTTCATGGAGGACTTGAAGCACTCTGCTCCATGCTCTTCTTGACTTCATGGCTTGTGAAGAGAAATCTGCTGTTATTCTGATGAGTTTTCCTTCAAATGTAATCTGTTTGTTTTCTCTAGTGGCTTTTAATATATTATTCTTCTGCTGGATTTCTGGGATCTTGACTATTATATGCCTGGGTGTGTTTAGTGTTGATATTATTTGGAGTTCTGGATTGACAGGCTACAATTTTGTATGTGCTTAGGTTTCTAAATTCCTGTGTAAAAATGTGTAACTGCTTTTATGAAATTCTATAGAGATTTATTATAATAGCAATGATTGACAGATAATACCAATTCCAAGTTAAGTCTAAGATGTTTGATACTCCAAAAGACAGTGATGTTAAGCTCAAGTAGCTATGTTATAGAGTAATAGTATCACTAAGCTTTTCTTCTGGAGGGCTAAGAATATAAGTTTACAAACTAAAAATTGGAGAAAAAGAAGGGCTACAAGGATAGTCAATATTTTGGCCCTAGCCCTTCAAGGTCAGTGAGAACTCAGGACATAAGAGAATCTGTGCTATAACATTCTATAACTCAGTGGTTTCCCAAATTTTCTGTTCAAGGAGATTATGGGGCTACAAAGGAAAGGGATTGTAGATATATAGTGTACCTAAGGAGAGCCACCTAGAGAAAAAACATTCTCAGGCTTTCACAGAGAGCAAACTGGTCAGGCAATGGCTGTGATTCATCCAGATGGCTGACAATGACAATAGTTCTACAAAGCACTGTACATGGTTTCAAAGTAAACCCTGAAGGGATTTGACCTTGGGAGATACACAAGTTACATATTTTGTTATACAGGTCTTGCTTTAACTTGCCCTCAGCCACCCAACAGAAAAGTTTAACCATGAGGCATAAAACAGAAAGCTAGATTAGTATGCTGAGCTGTAAAAGGCTTATATCAACAGCTTCCATCATTGCCAGTTTTGCCAATAACCCACTGCTATTATGGAACGTTGGATTATGTATACAACTACTTTCTCTTAGTTCAATAAGAAGAAATTTTTTGTACCAATAATAACTTGAAAAATTATCACACCTACATCCTGTGCTCTGTATAACTACTAGGAGAACAACAATATGCATTGTATAAAGTACTGGAAATGTGCTACTAACATATTTTGAAACTGCCACATTGTTATTTCTTATTAAATGCAATTAAAAAAAGAAAAAAGTCAATCAGAAAAAAAATAAAAATAATGACCAGACTTGGGAGTGTAGCTCAGTGGTATATTTAAGTTCAATTCCCAGAAAGAAGAGGAAAAGAAAGAAGGGAGAGAGCAATGGGGAAAAAAGGAGGGAGAAAAAAAGGAAAAGAGAGAAAAAGAAAGAAGAAAAAAAGAAAATTAGAGCTATCTATAAGAAATTTGCTTTAAATATGACATGGGTAAATTACATGATAAAAAGATATTCCAAGGCAACACTAGTCAAAATAAGCTATAGTGACCATATTGACATCAGGCAAGCTAATTTTCAATACAGAATATCTGTAAGAGAGATATTACATAACTATAATAATTATTAACTATAATAAACTATAATAAGTCCTTGACTAATTATAGAAAACTATAATAAGTCCCTGACTTAAGAACATTAAAACTCTACATTTCACAGGTAGGGGCAGGCCTCGCATTATGAACCTTCCTAGCTACAGTCAAATCATGGAGTAGCTCACGTGCCTGCCAGACACTGCCACAGCTGTATTGCTTTGTGCTGGGTATACAGGGCAATGGTGTGCAGCAGCACAGTATGATCAAGGACTTATTATTTGTGTGGGTTATGTGTTCAGGCTTTCTTATGCGTCACATTGTGTATTTGTGCCAAAGGTGCATACAACTCAGTTTGTTTGTTGGACTTAACAAACAAATCCAACTTATGAAGTCAGAGACCTCCTGTATTACAAAACTAAATGTATCCATACTCAGTGACAGAGCTTCAGCATACAGAAGGAAAAACTGACAGGCCAGAAAGGAGAAAAAGACACAACCACAAACACATTGGGGAGCTCGACGTTCTGCTGTTAGTAATCTATAGAACCAAGGAATAGATCATCAGTAAAGCATAAAACGGTGTCTAATTTTCATTTACTGAGATATCACTACACAGAATCATTCTCTTCAAACACACATGGGACATTTAACACAAGTCTAAGGAGAAGGGATTTAGGAATATTTTGACTGGATAAAACTGAAAATGAAAATACTGTGGGATGCAGCTAAAGTTGTCCTTAAAGGAAAATTTATAGCATTAAAATGCTTATCATGAAACAGAAAATAAAGGTCTTAAATCTATAATCTAAGCTCTTAGTTCAAGAAACTAGGACAAGAAAAATGAAATGAATCCACAGCAAGTCGCAGATATGAAATAATAAAGATAAGGATAGAAACTGAAATAAAGACCTGAAAAGCAATAGAAAGAAATAATACAAAGAACATGCTGTCCTTTGGGAAAAATTCAATATAATTGATAAACCTCAAGCCTCACAACAAAAGAAAGAAAAATCCAATTTCTAATGTCAAGAATGAAGTAAGAGGAATCACTACAGATCCCTCAGACATTACACTGACTGTAAAGGAATCCTAGGAGACACTGAAGTACTGTAGACTATTTTTCTTGCATTTCCAAAGCCCCACCTCTGAACACATGAGAATTTGGGGAGATATTTAATGTGTAAACCCTAACATTCTGCCCAAGAATAAGATTTATATTTTTAAAAGATTACTCTAGCAGCTCTTTGTTTTTTTGTCTCAGCTGCTATATTTTAGTAGCGCTGTATGTAATGATCAGATTCCTCGTGCAGAGCTGGTACATGGACATAATGTACCTCAATTCTTTTTCCATTCCTATTTCCTCCCCTTCTTCCTCACCCTATCTATGGGACCCCTTCTCACTTGCAAAAGATCAGTCTTTCTTTTCTCTATTATCTGTCTTTTACTTTTTCTGTGTATATACTTTGGTTTTCTCTATTTATGCATGAGTTTATAAGAAAAGCCATGCAATACTTAAGGTTATGTAATTTATTTCACTTCGTATCATGGTTTCAAGGTATATTCCTTTTCCCATAAATGTCTTAAATTTATCTTTCTTTATAGTAGAGCCATACTTCATTATGTATGAATATCACATTTTCTTTACCCTTTCCTCTGTTAGTGGACCTGTAGGCCACTTCCAGGATTTAGCTACTATGAATTATACTGCTATAAACATGGGCATACATGTACCACTGTGTTATTGGTTTTTTTGTGTGTGTGTCTTTTTTGAGACAGGGTCTCGCTATGCAGTTCAGGCTGGCCTTGTGTTCACTTTTGTAGCACAGGCTGATCTTGAACTCACCCCGATCCTCCTGCCTCAGCCTGCCAAGTGCTGGGATTACAGGCGTGAGCCACCATGCCCAGCTGTACCACTGTGTTATGATGTCTTAAACTCTTTCAGGAAGATACTTAGAAGAGGAATAACTGAGTCAAATTAAATTGTCATAGGTCATAGATAACTCAAATTGGATTTATAGATAATTCTGATATTCTTTGGTTGGCAGTGAGACTCTCATAGAAGTTCTTTAGCAGTAATTGACACAGTATTGCCTGTTAGTGGCTCCCTCCAAGTGATGGGTAGACAGCGGGGAAACAATGATTCCTTGCAGAATAAAACTCAGCAGCCCAGGCTAAACTGAGTGAGACCTAGCTGCAGGCAGCAGAGACAACAAGAGTTGTCTCCTCAATAGAGATCAGTCAAGAGGTAGAAACAAGAATGGTTCATTGCTCATGGTATGGGGTGGCAGAAGACAATGAGGAGTAAAGAACAATGACACAATGTCCACCTCAGTAGACTGGGCAGGTTCCAGACAGTAATGGGGAAGGGAGAGCTGGTTAAGGATAGGGAAGATGGAGTGAGGAGTTGACCATGTCCCATCTGAGGTATCTAAGGGGTGACTTTGAAGAAGTGTGTCACAGGCAGTTGGATCCATGAGTCAGGCTCAATGAGGAGATGTGGGCTCAAACAGATATCTAAATGCAGGAGCATGCAGACCATGGGAAATCAGAGCAGCTACATGGTATGGCTTGGGGATAATGTTTACAGTGGAAAACAGGAAAACCCTTGGGTCTGATACATAGGAGATGTGAAGGAGAATTAATGCATGGATCAAAGAACAATTCCTGTCTAAACAGAAGCAGAACCAGGAAATCATGGAGCCACCAAGGGGCAGCAAAAGAGAATTGCTCCCAACACAAGACACAGGTTCCATCTTAAAATAATGTCAAATGAAGCCACGTGGGGTATGCTCACCCTGTGGTTCCTAATGCTTTAGGAAAAATTCCTACATTTAAGGATCTTATTTTCACATACACATAAAATAAGCAAAAAGATAAAACAAAAACCATCTGTTATAAAGGGAAGAAAATGAAGAAAGAAGAGGGGGCAAAGAAAGGCATTACAAATTAATTACCTAATTATTATGCTTTTCAACAGGAAACCAAGGACAAATTGTGGAGCGCTGTGTTTTAGCTATTTTTCATTATTGCTGAGACTCAGTACCCACACCCAAAATTTCCAACAGGAAAGGCTTCTTTTGACTTATAGTCTATGAAAGCTTCAGTCCATAGTTGGCTGGCAAAGTGGCAGCAGTGGGGCATGACAGAAGAGAAAGAGCTCAGGGCACAGCAGGAAGGAGGCAGTGAGGAATCAAAAAGAGAGAGAGAGAGAGAGAGAGAGAGAGAGAGAGAGAGAGAGAGAGGTCCTCTGGGCTGTGCCCACAGTGACCCACCAGGTTCCCACCAGGATTCACTACCCAACATCATACCCAGCTATCAAGCCAGTGGTAGACCAATCCAGCATCACACACCTATGACCCAACCACTTCCCAAAAGCTCCACCTATGAACATATGAGGTTTGGGGGTAACATATAGCTCTAAGCCTTAACATTCTGCCAACTGTTTGAATCTCGAGCTTTGAAATAACTAGCACCCTCTGTTACAACGTGCAAACAAAACTTTGGGGGAAATTTTTTAAACTTACTTGAGCTATCGGGGTCACAGAGATAACTCAGCAGTCTAAGCATCTGCCTAGGCAAGCACACAAAGTCTGGTTCTATGCCCATTACCACATGCTGTACTGGCCTTGCCCCAGGCCCTCCCATCTGGCCCCCAAGACTGGGCGTGGTGGCACACGCATGTAATCCCAGCCCTCGGGAGGCTGAAACAGGAGGATCATTAGGAGTCCAAGATGCCTAATGAGACACTGTACTAAATACATAAAAAAATTTTTAAAAAAGGAAACAAGGAAAAGGAAACATTACCCTGTGAGTGAGAGGGCACAACTAGGTCAAACACAACACACCCCACAGTTCTATTTTGTCTGGCATGTAATGTTTTTCTTACAATTCCTGTAATAGTTGCCAACACCTAACATGTGGGAGATTTTACATAAAGTCTAAGATTTCCAACCTCCCTTGGGAAATGAAAAGATGACAACACTGCCCTCCATTCCAAAGGACACCATGCAGAAGGGCTGAGCAGTAACCTCTGTTTCTGAACAGGATTAATCATGACTTCACCCAGCTCCACAGGTGTCCCTGCTTGTGTCTCAAGGCCACTGCTGCAGGCCATTTCCTGTTATGCTTAAATGTCTTTGTCATCAATAACTTAAAATGCACCTCATCGTCCTTGACCCAGATTTTCCTAGAAGAACTAAATAATTCATAAATTCTCATAATCGTTTTTTCAATGCTAGGGTTTGAGCCTAGAGCCCTCAATGGAAGCTACCTCTCACAGGCCTTTTGTATTTTTTTTTTCTAAAATATCCCAGAGTGGGCTTGAACTTTCCATCCTCTGCCTCAGCCTCTGAAAGGGCTGAGATTATGGGCATAATCTATTTTCAATTATTACTGTAGATTAGTAATAGATGTTATAGATATTAAATTGCTCTCTGAAATGAATGCTAGGTGAGACACCATGCACCAGCTATAAGACTTCAGCCAAATCTCTTTTTTGTGTGAGCTGTATCTATAAAATGATCTACCTGGCCACAAGCTCCCAGGGCTAGTGCTTGAGAAATCTGGCTTCAC